>JAYXIM010054157.1:0-65615 GCA_037575425.1 Anastrepha fraterculus
CATCGTGTCCAGAATGCTGCATCAATAAAGTAACAGGAGGGAAGAAAGAAGCGCAGCTACATGTAAGCAAGGTGGTACCAATACCATTTCGTTGTGTGCACATAGATCATTTGGGGCCATTCGTACGAAGCAAACACGGTAATTGCTATATTCTTGTCATTGTCTGTGCTTTCACTAAATATGTAGTTATACGAGCATTGCGGAATACGAAGACAACTCCGGTGTTAGCGGCACTACGAGATTATATGACGATATACGGATGTCCAACGCAAGTGGTTTCGGACAAAGGCACGGCTTTTACCTCCAAAGAGTTCCAGAACTTCGTCGAACGATACGACATACGTCACACGAAAGTAGCAGTGCGCACGCCTCGTGCCAACGGTCAAACAGAGCGTATTAATAAGACCATTTTGGCATCATTTAAATGCAGTACGAAATCCGACAAAGATTGTAACGAAGCGCTACCCCAACTTCAATGGTGCTTAAACTCCCAAAATAATACGACGACAAAGCAGAGTCCAAATAGTATAGTTTTTACCTACAAACTTCGGGATGTTACCACTAATCGGTTAATTCAAGCAGTACAAGACGAACGCGATGAGAACACATATCAACACGAAGACTTCCGAATGAAAGCAGTGGCCGAACGAATCGATGCCGAAAGGGCCAAATGGAAGAAGCGGTTTGATTCAAAACATCAGACACCCAGACAATACAACGAAGGAGACTTGGTAGTGGTTGATTATGTACCCCAACCCACTGGTACCTCACACAAGCTTGATCCGTCGTTCAAAGGACCGTATATGGTAACTAAAGTTTTACCCAATGACCGCTACGTAGTAGAAGATCTGCCAGATACTACAACTCGGCGAAAACCTTACGCAGGTGTATTTACAAATGAAAACATGAAACCGTGGTGTATTCAAGGTTTAGTAGACGATGATTTCGATGATGAGAAGTCAGGTCCTGATATCAACCGAAATCACATCGATGACAACGACCGCAGAGAATCGTCCGGAGATACGATCAATCAGGAAAGGCCGAGCTGTCAACGACAAATAGCAAGCCTGGCTTCAACGACAAATGGCAAGGCTGAAGGAAAGAAGTAGGAAGTCGCAATCGAGGAAGAGTTTGGTGAAGCAGCTTTCGTTTTTCTTTGTAACTGAATTTTCGATTATTTTATGATTTTAACAGTTTCATACAACAATAAATATATGTGAATAAATATTTAACACATAGGTACATGCACTTGTACAGAAACCGATTAGAAGTCCGCTAATCTAAGTAAATATTTACCAAAAATATTCGAATAGTGAAGTATTCGAATAGTGACGTATTCGAATAGTAAAGTATTTGAATAGTGAGGTGGTATTCGAATAGTAAGGTATTCGAATAGTAAGGTATTCGAATAGTGAGGTATTCGAATAGCATTATTCGAATAAACGAATAAAAAATTCGAATAAATATTATTCGAATTACGAATACCTCTCGAATAAAAGATTTTATTATTCGAATAATTTTTATTCGAATAGTCCCACCACTAATACGAAGTGTGCAAAGTATTGTTTGATTTAGCATATTTTACGTGAAAGCATTTGTTTATATTTAGTGACAAACGGTTTAAATAGCACCAGCTCCGGACATTGTGCAAGTCGGTCTGCAACTTTTCAGAGTCACTAACACTGTTAATCACCGCAAATATTTTAAGATCATCAGCATACAACAAGTGTTCAGCAAAAGAAAAGCAAGAACCAATATCGTTAATAATGAGTATAAAGAGAAGGGGTCCTAGAATACTTCCCTGAGGGACACCAGAGGACGCAATAAATGCACGGGATTTCGTATTATCAACGGCTACAACGCCGTGCCTGTTGGACAAATATGATTTGATCCACGACAAAAACGTGGAGTGTATACGCAATGATGCAAGCTTCGACAAGAGTATTCGGTGCGATACTTTGTCAAACGTTTTAGAGAAGTCTATATAAATTGTATCAACTTGAGATCTGTTCTGGAAGGCTGAAATGCAGTAATCATTGAAAATATAAAAGGTTAGCTAAGTAAGCAGCTTTCTCGCTCCCTCTTGACAAATCGGCTCCCTTTTTTAAAAAGTTGTTGCTTCTTTATAAAAAAAGTACGTGTTTCACAAAAAAAATTTTCAATTGTAGTAAAAACTAAACTTTTGATGCAAAATGGTCGGCAACACTGTTTCCATTTTGACACGTTGACACTCATATTCGTTGAAAACCGTTTATTTAATTGGAAACAGGCAACACTCGTTTGTGAATACTCATGCATGTAAATCTCGATCAGGCATTTGTACAAACTCTTATTAAATATTTTCCTTCATAGGTTGTTAGAACTGCAAATACAATCGCGGTCACCTTACATACATATACCACAGTTAGTAAATTGTGTTAGAATATTTGTAAATAAATTGTATTTAAAAGTTTTTATTTATAGGAGTTCACAGGCGCGTAAGTGCAGCGGGAGGTGTGTTGAAGAGCTAAGATGGTCAACTGTTGTGATTTTTAGAAATGAAGGCAAGAATGCGTGTGTTTCTAGCATTGTCATATGTGGTTCTTCGGACAATTTCATGAATGACATTGAGCGTGCTGTGGTAATGGTGTAAATAACTTCAAGTGTTTGGCACGTGACGGTCGGTATGTATCTGGTGCTGGTGCCAATGAAATCGACTTGGCTTCCGAACTGGCCGCCGGTACCATACCAGGTCTAGAACAGTACGCTGTACGTAGATCTACGATCAAGTCCTCGCACTTGTCGTCTACAAGGGATGTAAGTCGTAGTTATATATTTGAAGTTAAGAATTTTTAAGACTTCTGGCTTACAGGTTTTTGGCTTCTGCGCAAGTTCAACGTCCCTACATCTGTTCGAATCAGTGCAGCGTTCCAACACCCATACGAGCCACTTTCCGCAATTTTTCTCATTGCATTTGATTAACGTAAATTTATGAATTATATTAGCAATATATGAAATATTTGTGCCAAGTATATTAAGGTAAACAAACTTTGAACTTCTAAACTTGTAATAAAAAATATACTCGCAAATCTACATAAAAGCTTATTTTGTTTACTATCAGCATTTCCTTTTTAATGTAATGAAAATAAAGACTCCTTGTTTTTCCTTTTTTTCGTTTCACATCTAACTAATATTTGTTTTACAACTACGAACTAACTTAAAACACATACTTAAGTAACAAAACATAGACCTGCGTGCCCTTGCTTTGTTAGATAAACATCGAAAATATTCTAAATAAATATTATATTTGCTTTAAAAGAACAGTTTTTCTCGAATTACAGGTCTAATTAGCTACTTTACGTGCTTTTTTACTACCAATAGGCAAGAAGGGGAAAACATTTTTCCCCTTTCTCCATCCTTCCTAAATGCAGCCCTAAAATAAGGGAGTGTCAAAGCGCCCTTGTCATTACTTACCTAACCTTTTATAATTGAATCATGGAGTCACTCATTAGTCTGTCTCTCATTAGGGCCCCTGTCTCTTTGATTTGCTCTTCGCATTTTTTGTGTTCCTTGCATGACACTCACATGCAAGAACACAAGCAAGAAGGTCTTTCACCTCAGAGCAGAGGAGACATCAACCGTTTGATGTTTTCGTAATTCCTTTACTTCTGCACACAGTTCAATTGTTTGCGAAATCAGCAACTGCTTATCCACTTTTAGAGAGCTCATTGTAGCCATCGCACAAGCATTTTCTGATTGCAAAGCAGCAATTTCTCTAATTGCTTTCAGACTGATATCTGAATTGTTTACATCTAGTAATACAGCTGACGCTGATTTCGGCACTTGTTGTGGTGATATCTGTGCACGTAAGTTTGCTGGATTCACTGGCACATTATCAGCAATAGCAATTTAATCATCCTGGTTGATGGGAGCTGATGGTGCGCGAAGGTGCAGACTTATTACAGATAAATAGCTTACCCGTTTTAAGCAAAAACTCTAAGTAAACAGGTTGTAGATTGACACAATTTAAGTGAAAAAGATTTGTCGCACTGCACTTTATCTTGTGTACGTTTAACTTTGTTGGCACATAGACACGGCATTGTTAATTCGATATAATATATGTACAATAGCCAAAAAGAATAAATGTGATACACTAGAGTCAGTGTCTCGTAAAGAAAATTACACAATTTCTAATTTTTGATGGTTTATGTTCATATTTAATAACTTCGATAGCGGAGCAATCAAAAACACGACCGTTCACGGGCGAATATCGTATGTCAATTGGGTATTGTAATTAGATGTGTGCCTATGTACCCCAAAATTTGAATTTCCGGATTCCAGGACACTAATGTCATCCTGATAAGAGAATAAGTTATGTCCTTATATGGCTTTTGCGGATAATTTTCCTGGATTAGGTCTTAACTATAGTATTTTTATATTCTGCAACTATTTATTTCTTTTTTGTATCTGGGTGTTAGTTAATTGCCAGCCTTTTACTTATTCTAACGTAAATAGTGTTTCCTTCTGCTTATGTTCTAGGGGTTTTTTCCTTTTGTTATGATAGGCTAGGTCAACATCCTGCCTATCCTGTAGTTTTTTCATTGTCTCGTTCTTTTCATTTGTAATTAAAGTTGGGTCAGCACTCACTCGTCTACCAAAGAAGGGTCTCTATTGGACTTCATAGGATTTATGAGTGCTTTCAGTTTTAAGACAGCGCATTATTTCTTTAGTGTAGCCATTTGCCAATTTTGCCATTTTCATACCAAATTCCTTTTCATGAAATTATTAGAATTAAGTTAAAGGATTGTTCGACATCGAAAATAACATTTTCTGGAATTAAAAAAGATACAATATCTTTCTGAGGTCGTATGATATGATCGGTCGCTCAGGACTTAATGGTTTTGGCTAATACGTATTTTGAAAATTTGTCAATAGCGGTAAAAGTGACTTTTTTATCTGGCCAGGTTATTATGGGATTGGTGTAGCTTGAATTTATGGCTTTACGGGGCGATGATTATAGTTATGTAATAGATGGAAAGTAATTTTCCTTGTCTCTTTCGTCCGTAATGTTCTCTACTGTAATTGCGTAGATCCTATTTTATATGTGATAAAGTGCATTAGGTATAGCTCCTGTATCTGTTCCATGGTTCGCTCGTCGGTTTTGATGCAGTTAGTGATCTTCTTCTTCCTAATTGGCGCGATAACCGCTTACGCGATTTTGGCCGGGTTTAACAAAGCGCGCCAGTCGTGAAGCCAAGTGAAGCTAAGTCCTTCTCCACCTGATCTTTCCAACGCAGAGGAGGCCTTCCTCTTCCTCTACTACCACCAGCTGGTACCGCATCGAATACCTTCAAAGCCGGAGCGTTTGTATCCATTCGAACGACATGACCCAGCCAACGTAGCCGCTGGATCTTTATTCGCTGCGCTATGTCTATGTCGTCGTAAAGCTCATACAGCTCATCGTTCCATCGTCTGCGATATTCGCCGTTGCCAACGTGCAAGGGTCCAAAAATCTTACGCAAAATCTTTCTCTCGAACACTCCAAACGTCGCTTCATCGGATGTTGTCATCGTCAAGCTTCTGCGCCATACGTTAGGACGGGCATGATGAGAGTCTTGTAGAGTGTTAGTTTTGTTCGTCGAGAGAGGACTTTACTGCTCAATTGCCTACTTAGTCCAAAGTAGCACTTATTGGCAAGAGAGATTCTTCGTTGGATTTCAAGGCTGATATTGTTATCGGTGTTAATGCTGGTTCCTAAATAAACGAAGTCCTTTACAACCTCGAAATCATAGCTGTCAACAGTGACGTGGGTGCTGATACGCGAGTGCGCCGACTGTTTGTTTGAAGACAGGAGGTACTTCGTTTTGTCCTCGTTCGCCACCAGACCCATTCGCTTTAACTCCTTATCCAGTTTGGAGAAGGCAGAACTAACAGCGCGGTTGTTAAGGTCGATGATGTCGATATCATCGGTATACGCCAACAATTGTACGCTCTTATAAAATATTGTGCCTGAGCGATAAAGTTCTGCGGCTCGTACGATGCTCTCCAACATCAGGTTAAAGAAGTCACACGACAGCGAGTCACCCTGTCTGAAACCTCGTTTGGTATCAAACGGCTCGGAGAGGTCCTTCCCAATTCTGACGGCGCTGCTGGTGTTGAGCAACGTCATCTTGCAAAGCAGTATTAGTTTTGTGGGGATACCAAATTCAGACATCGCGGCATACAAGTATCTCCTTTCCGTACTGTCGAATGCAGCTTTGAAATCGACGAAAAGATGGTGTGTGTCGATTCTCCTTTCATGGGTCTTTTCCAAGATTTGGCGTATAGTAAATATTTGGTCGATGGTAAACTTTCCAGGTCTAAAGCCACACTGATAAGATCCAATCAGTTGGTTGGCGGTGGGCTTCAGTCTTTCACACAATACGCTCGCTAGAACCTTATAGGCGATATTTAGAAGACTAATCCCGCGGTAATTGGCACAGATTGCAGGATCACCCTTCTTATGGATTGGGCAGAGCACACTTAAATTCCAATCGGCAGGCATGCTTTCATCCGACCATATTTAGCATTGGAGCTAATGCATGCACCTTACCAGCTCCTCGCCGCCATGATTGAATAGCTCAGCCGGCAGTCCGTCGGCGCCCGCGGCTTTGTTGTTCTTTAGCCGTGATATCGGTTTTCTCACCTCGTCGGGTAGCGAAATGTCAATTCCGTCGTCGACGATCTTCACATTCTCTGTGACATGCGCAGCTATCACTGTTTAACAGGTTCGAGGAGTGTTCCCTCCATAATTTATGATTGCTCTGGATATCAGTCACCAGTTCGCCGTCTTTGTTCTGACAGGAAAACACCCCGGTCTTAAAACCTTCTGTAAGCCGCCGAACTTTCTGGTAGAATTTTCGGGCGTTGTTCCTCTCGGCCAGCATCTCAAGCTCTACGCACTCACGTATTTCGGCCTCTCGTTTCTTCTTTCGGATAATACGTCTCTATTCCTTTTTTAGCTCTCGGTAGCGATCCCACATGGCTCGCGTTGCGCCCGATCGCAGCGTGGCTCTATAGGCGGCATCCTTTCTTTCTGCGGCAGCATGACATTCCTCGTCGTACCAACTGTTTTTTCCGGCTCACCGGAATCCGATTTCTTCTTCGGCGGCGGTATGTAGGGAACAAGAAATGTTGCTGCATTGCTCGTACATGCCGGTTTCTGGGGCAGTGCTCTCTGAGAGCAGGAGTGAGAGTCGAGTGGCGAATCTTCTGGCTGTCTGTTGTGATTGCAGTTTTTCGATGTCGAGCTTTCTTTGCGTAGGTAGATGTACGTTTTTTGCTGCACAGAGGCGTGTGCGCAGTTTGCCTCTGTCCGTTACCTGATGTTTCGTTGTGCAAGCTGAATTTTCCAACTGTGTGACCGAAAACTCCCTCCTTGCCCACCCTGGCGTTGGAATAGCCAAATACGATTTTTATGTCGTGGCGGGGGCAGTGCTCATAGGAACGTTCCAAGCGCTCATAGAAAGAATATTTGGTCGCATCGTCCTTCTCTTCCGTCGGGGCGTGGGCGAAAATTAGCGAGATGTTAAAAAATCGCAGTTTGTGCTAGATGGATTTAAATATCGCTTAACCCCTTAACCTACAATGATGGGCATAGCCCGCGTACGATGATCGGGTCGGTCATAAATATTACGGGCATAGCTGGCGTACGGTGATGGGATTTCGGCCCAACATTATCGAATTTAAATCGTAGGTTAAGGGGTCAAGAAGCTTAATCATTTGTCTGAGTCGAAATTAGAAGCATTTGTGGGTACATTGTCGGAATTAATAAAATTTTGGGAGGAGCTTTAGTTGCTATGCTCAGTGGTTGTTAAGAAATTTACTTGCTCTTGTGGAGACCTAGATTGGGTGTCGGCAACGATATTAGTATTTATAATAATACTCTTCAAGAATAGCTTTCCAGCGTTTCATCTTACTGTTGTTATTTTTATTACTCAAAACATGCGATGATCTGTGTAGATTTTCCGTAAAGGAAGTTTCTTAAATAATTAAGTGCCCATTTTAAGGCCAACATCTCTTTTTCATTCGTGGCATAATTTTTCGCTTTTACTCAGTGTTCTTGAAATGAACGCCATTGGTTTATCATCCTGTGACAATACTGCTCCTATGACAATTGTTGGCGTAAATTCTTTCTCGAAGTTTGAATATGATCATATTAAATCTTCGGAGGTAAACATTTCCAGAATTTTTTCAAAAGTTTCAATGACTTTATAATTTAAAGTAATTGCGGTTTTAGGGGTTTGGTTTTTATAATATCGCTTAAGAAGACGTAACAAATTTTACTAGTAAATTGCATAAAATGTCATCGAGTGCTCTTTGGAAAACATAAGGGGCATTTTTCAAACCGATTGGTAGCGTAGTGAATTCATATATAAAATTGTTAATGGAGAAAGCTGTTGTCATATATGTTACTTTTAGCAGTATTTGATGAAAGCCACTTTAGGTCTCGTACGGAAAGAATGCGTTTTTTTCTAATTGTGCTAAAACTTTGCTGAATTCGGGATTGGATATCGGTCAGCAATTGTAAGTTCGATAAACTTTCTATAGTCGACAATCACTATGTATTGTTTATTGCTATTAGAGTCTGATTTTTTGGGTACAATCCACACTGGTGAATTATAGGGTAGTCGAAATGGTATTATGGTGTCATCGTAAAGCATTGCTTGAATTTGAGTTTCCACTTCACCCTTTAAAGACATTGGGGAACGGTGATATCATATATAGACGTATCAGTTCGGGCGCGACTCTTGTAGTATAAAGAAATCTCCCATTTGGCTCAGAAAAAAGACTTTTGACCCGTGTGGCTATATTTTCTATAAGTGTAATACATCTTTGTATTTCAGTCATGTTTTCGCTTTTAATGTTTATTTTATTTATTGTTTGTGGTTTCAACTGCTTAAATTTTATTTTGAAATGATTTCCTTCCTATCAATATAAAATTATCTTTGGTGTGAATAATACCGTTGAGAGTTTTAAGGATGTCATTGCTAATTATTCTGTGAAATGACTTCAACGTGGAAAGAATGTAAAATTTAAGGTTTTTACCTCGAATATTAAAAAGATTGACAAAGTATGTTCATTAATTTTAATGTCCCCTGCTATAGACTTAGCAAAGAAACTTTGTTTATTAAGAATAGGATTACTGCCTGCATTAGATTGAATGTATTTTTTCGTAGATCCTGTGTCAATTAGTAATCTTAAAATTTGCTTTACACTACGTCAGTCTAAAAAATGTATGTAACTACCTCGTTCTGGTATGAAGCTGTTAGTGTTGGTAAGTACTCATATTATTCTTGGTTCTATTCGACGCCGCCTTTCACAAATAAGTGTAACGGCATGGTGAACATAAAAAAAAAATTCTGGGGAGTCTCACTCATATTGGGCGGCTACCTGGTCAGCGACTGTTCTCCATCTTAGGAGCGGCTGGTGATAATATGACAGCACGGCCTGCGGGGCATCAGGATTGATTCCAGTAAGATCCTGATTATGGTATACTGGATCGGAAGATTGTGATCGGGTTGGAGCAGTAAACCTCTGTAATCTCAGTAGGCGGAGTGAAATCTAACTGAAATGACTTACAGAAGGGATTATTGTTTCTTTGCCCTATTAAAACCTGTCAGGTCTCACAAAGCGCTCAAAGCGCATAGTCTTAAGTGACCATGTAGGTTGGGTTGAGATTACTCCCCATTAGTTCCGACTTGAAGTCTGGCTCTGAACACTGCTATGCATAAGGACTCTAGTATGGCCTCCCTGTTCCATAGATAACCATAGGACTTACGGAAACTACATACACGTGCAGAGATAGCGGCTGTGAGTTTGGGCCCATAAAGCATGGACAAAATTGAAAACAAAAAAATAAAAAGCAATGAAGAAAACAACAATAATGCTGTAGATGAAGGAGGCAGTGAGTGGATCTCAGGTATCCCAACACGAAACATTGAAGACAAGCAACAGCGGCAGCTGAATTCCCCGCGGGTGATGGACAGCCACCAAACCTGACATCGCCATCGGAGCCAAAAGCTTGTTCCTTAACTGATTTGATTGGGCGCATTGGAAAGGAAATCGACGGACTTATGGAGTATGCTGGCACACACCGCAATGTTCACAATGACATAAGGAAAATGGTTAGGAAAATAAAATTTTGCACACACGGAGGTGACCATGCAGTTGAAGGAGGAAAAGCTGCCTAAAGTAATTCGCAGCCCTTTGCAGATGCGCAAAACAGCAAGAGCGGCTGAAAAAAGCATTTCTTTGTGTGAGAAAAGGCTTAGATCTAAAACCAGTTCAGAATCCATAGCACATGAAAGAGCAACATCGCCTGACCCCAAGAAAATAAGGTCAACATCGCCGCAGAAACCGACATCCTCTGCGACCTCAGAAAAATGGCAGATGGTTCAGAGGAGAAAGAAGCCAACAAAGGCTAAAAAAACCACGGGTCGCTCCGACCTAGATCTGACGCGATTATACTCCAAAAAAAGCAGGAAGGCACAACTTACGCGGACATGGTACGCGCAGTGAAATCCAGCGTAGAATTGAAAGATCTCAGTGAGAGGGTCAAAACAATGCGGACAATGCGGCTCCTATTAGAGTTAAAAAAAGGAGAAGGTGACTCTACTCATTACCAGAAAGCCTTTGAAAAGGGGCTGGAAGGCATTTCAACAGTTAAACTGAAAACCCACAATGTAACATTACAATGCAAAGTCTCATACCCGACTTAAACACAACGAAGGAGCTACTCGAAGCAATCACAGAGCAGGCGCAAGTAAGAAAGTTGGATAAAACAGCCATCAAAAGTGTCCGCACTTCATTTGGAGGCACTCAGGCTGAAGATGCTAAGAAGGTACTAGAGCTTGGATCTCTCAAGGTGGGCTGGGTACGGTCTCGGGTAACGGAGGTTATATCACCAAAAGGTGTTTTAAATGTTGGGAGTTTGACCATGTTGCGACAACATGCAACAAACCAGATCGCACAAAGCTTTGCAAGCGATGCAGCAAGGATGGGCACCAAGCAGCAACTTGCACAAACGCTGAAAATGCGTTCTATGCGAGGGGCACATGCGGCAGGTAACGCCAAATGCCCACGCTATCAAGAAGCAGTACGCAAAACAAGAACATGAAGATTTTGCAGCTAAACATCAAATACTGCTAGGCAGCACATGACCTCCTAAGGCAAACCGTTGTAGAAAACAAAGTGGATGTGGTTCTCCTCTCGGAAATTTTCGTAGACATCAAATCGCACAACTGGATGACCGATTCTGACAAGATTGCAGCAGTCTGGGTGGTGGGCAGTAGGACACCCCATAATAGGATATCTGTTACAAATGCCGGATTCACATGTGCGAAGCTCCGAAGCATAAACCATCTATACTATGCGAGCTCCTATGCACCAACAAGGTGATTTTAAACACATGATGACACTGGAATTTGAGCTAAGAGGAAAGCGGCCGATTCTCATCGCTGGAGACTTCAATGCATGGTCGAGGACATGGGGTAATCGGTACACAATTCCGAGAGGGCGATTATTAGAAGAAACTATGGACCTTGTTCTATTCAACATCCCAGGAGTGAACACATTCCACTGCACCAGTGCGCGATCAATAATCGACCTCACTTTTACAGATTCCACCACAGTAAACCGCGCAAAATGGATAGTAGAGCTTGTAAATTTGTACACTCACAGCGATCATTTGGCTATAGTAATTGAGATAAACAAAGCTATGCAACTGCCAGAAGAACGAAGGACGCGACAAAAATGGAAGATACTTGCCTTCAACGCCGAAAGCTTCCAATTGATTTGGAGAAATGTCACTGCCTCCCGCACTGCGGCAGAAGACATGGCGGAACAGATTTCCGAACACATGAAAGAGGCGTGTGATGCAGATATGCCAAGATGCAGATCCAACAAAAGAAAACCCGTCCATTGGTGGACAAAGGAGATAGCCAGAAAATGTATAGCCAGAAATAAAGCGCGAAGAAAAGCGCAAAGAGCAAGACATCGTCCAACATCACCAGTGCTGCGCGCCGAATACAGTGAACGCAAGTTTGAGCTGAAAACAGCTATTAAACAGAGCAAAACACGATGTTTTGAGGAGTTTCCTACTTGCCGCATCCTGCTCAGCCAAGTGGTAATGGAGCTTTTTCCCTAACAGGAGGAAACTAGCGACCGTCACTAAATGGTGACTGACATCAACTAAATTCCGCCACTTACAACAGAAGAAGTCTTAAGCACGTCGAGGAGTATAAAAGACAACAAAGCACCAGGCGGTGTTCATAACATCACCTTTAAGGCAGCAGTGCAAGTGACGTCAGAAATCTTCGCGACTATGTATGAGGAATGCCTTAATGAAGGGACCTTCCCGTGCAGAAGGAAATTGCAACGACTAGTGCTGTTACTCAAAGCAGGCCAGCAACCAAATCTGTTCTCGGCATACAGACCCCTATGTATGCTCGACACGGTAGGTAAAGTGCTTGAGCGTATCATTTGTGACCGGCTACAAAGCTATCTGGAATGCCCAACCGGCCTATCTGATAAACAATTCGGCCTCAGCCGGGATAGATCGACTGTGGACGCTATTAGAACGGTGACAAATATAGCGCGCGACGCCATTAGCAGAGGACTCACACGGATGAGGTTCTGTGCAATTGTCACGCTAGACGTCAAAGATGCGTTTAATTCGGCGAGGGGATCAAACATTTTGCTGTCTCTAAGAAATACTCCAGGTCCCTGGATATCTATTACTCATAATAAGAAGCTCCTTTAGGGATAGAATTTTGCAGTATAATACGGATGACGGTCTAAAGACAAAGGGGCGTGCCTCAGGGATCAGTCCTTGGACCCTTACTGTGGAATGCCATGTACAACGGATTACTTAGCCTAAAATTGCCGGATAAAGCAACATTGGTAGGCTAAGCCGATGACATCGCTGTCGTGGTCACGGAAAGAAGCTAGACCACCTGCAGGGGAAGTGTAATGATGCAGCCGCTAGGGTCCAACCGTAGCTTTCTGCAGCGGAGCTGAAGTTGACCGTACAAAAAACATGAAACACTATCGCAAGAGGCAATAAAGCATCTAGGCCTAATGATTGTTGCACGGCTCTCTTTTAAGCAACATTTAGAAACTGTAGGTTCCAAAGCAGCGGCAGTCAACGGTGCTCTTACAAGAATTCTTCCAAACATAGGCGGACCGCAAGGCGCCAGAAGGCAGCTCCTGGCAAGTGTGGTGGATTCAGTTATCTTATATGCTGCTCCTATATGGGCAGAAGCTAAGCCATCGAATGTTAGACCAGTAGCTCAAGTGCACCGACGAAATACACTAAGAGTCGCGTGGGCATACAGGACCGTATTAGATGACCCTGTTTGCCTCATCGCTGGAAAGCTCCCAATAGATATATTTGTGCAGGAAAAGGGACAACTTTATGAGAGACAAGGAGTAAAGCCGACAACTGAAGCGAAAGCTGCAGAACGTCTGCATTCGTTAGAAAAATGGCAAAGTAGATGAGACTTGTCTGTTAGAGGACGTTTGACCTATAGACTTATCCCCAAAATTTGCAAAGGAATGACCAGAAGGCACGGTGACGTAGACCACTATTTTACCCAAATATTGAGCGGTCACGGATGTTTCTTGGATTACCTCCATCGATTTCACATGGAGGACACTTCGTTCTGTCCAAGCTGCAACAATGCAATAGAAAGCGCGGAGCACTTCTTCTACTGCGATCGTTTCAACGAAGAACGCCGAGCGCTTGAGTTAGTCTTGGGTGAACAGCTGAGCCCAGACAGCTTAATCAATAACATGTGTGCATCACATGACTGTTGGAGCATAGTTAAAAGATTTGCAATGAGGATAATGCTATATCTGCAACGCGCGGAGTGGCAGCGCAAAACAAATCGGCCCTCGACAGGAGGTGGACTATCTACGAACTGACGACAAATAACAGACGGTCGAGTCAACTTCTCACGACGGCATAAGACGGTATAATATTACCGCAACATCTTCTTTGCTGCAGATGCAAAAGAAAACTTGATAGCGTATAACATCCATACGCCCATGTGAGACGATCCTGAGAGCAAGACACACATACCACTGGTATGACGGCACTGAGACATTAGAAGACGAGCCTATAGGATGAAGCTGGCTATAAATATGGTGGACCCAGACAGGGGTGAATAGTATTGGTCCATTTAATGGAGACCGTTCTGGGCCGTCCCGAAGTAATGCAAAGTAGTTCCGGAAAGGGCGTCTCCACAGAAGAGGAGGAGGGTTTGTTTTAGTGGGTACTCCATTCGACGCAGTTCAATGGTGGTGAGTTTGGACTAGCCCTTTTCCCAACTAAATAATTTGGCTTCATATAATTTATCTCTCGCTTAATTGAATCTACGTCCATGGGCTCTGGTCTGGATAGCAGGTTAAGTCCGAAAGGACGCTGAGGTTGAAATTGACGGTTATAACATGGTTGGTTATAGAAATTAGTGCTGGGTCTCCATGGAAACACGTTAAGTTGTGTATGTGGCATATAAGCTAATTGTGGGTAAAAAAATGTGGACTTCATTTCTTAGTAGGTACAGGCGGCGGTCGTCCTGTGAGTCTCCTATGCACATTCCAGGTATTAAGTGGATAGCTTGAATGGAAATTAAAATTTTCCAATTTCAAACACAAATGGAGCGTTTGTGGCAAGTACGCCGGCTCTCTCATTCCTAACAATCGTGGAAGGTCTCCCTATAAGTCGCGTACAAATGTGCTGAGGGTGATTTGCTTCATTGCCTATTTCCATGCAACTGACTTAAGTCAATATCAACAACAAATGGGAAAAGACTTCCTTGGTAAAATTCTTGTATTGTGCAGTATCCTTCCATTAATGATATCATTTGGTACACTCTGGATAATGCAGAGTGAGACATTTTGAAATTCCTTTCCAATCCAGCGGTGAATTGAAATTCTCAAGGGCTACGTCAACACCTTCGTATAAGGCATCTTATTTGACATTACATTTTAAATGCCGTAATACTTTGGGGTGCCCTTAAGAGGCTACTTTTACATAAGTTTAATTCTGACGATTGACCAGAAAATTCCCTTACACATCGCACTAAGTCGGGTATTTCATTGAAGTCTGTCAGATTGCTTGAGTGCACAGGATCGATAATTTGATGTCTAAACTCAGTAAAGCTTGTATTGGGATTCGATATGAATTAAGTGCATACCCTGGGCTTTAAATACATGCTGCACACCTCCTCTTATTGTCGCAGCCAATTTTTCCATGGTAGAGTGCAGGATCGATGATTTGATCCCTAAGCTCAGTAAAGCTTGTATTGGGATTCAATTCTGCCTGAATTAAGTGCATACTCTGCGCTTCAAATAATGCACAGTTTCTGTTATTGTCGCAGTAAATTCTCCATGAGAAAGATCTGATGCTGCGACTACCATGCCGTCAACTTTGATCGAATTTTCTCTTTGTTGATTTCCATTGATAACACACTGTAACTCACAACTGAACGGAACAAACAAAAAAACCGGAAAATAATTTTTTTAGTGTTAAATGTCACCTTGACAACAAGCATAAACATTAAATGGTTTCATCGGTACTTTACGAGATATCGATCACGACAGCGGTCTACCGATAAAATAATGGATTTATTTTTCCCCAAATTAATATAGTATATTATTTTTTACTAAGATTTAGTTTCCTTGTATTGAGAAAAAAACATTTAATTTTCCTTTAAAATTTCACCCTCTATTATATTTAGAAAATTTGATTTAAAAAAAAAAACTAAATTTCCCTTAAATATAGTATATTAATATTTTATGGAAAAAATATTTATTTAAGAATGTTAAAAAAGGTCACTCTGAGAAGATTTTAGTGCTAATGCAAATTTGTTGATTCTTATAAAGTTTGATATTTTGAAAGTGCAAATTTAATTTTTTGCTCCTGTTAAGTTAATGCAAAAAAATTCTCTCAACTCTTCTTAACATTGAATACCTTTTTACACGTTTTAAAAAGTGTTTGAATGTACTGAATGCGAATTAAAACCATAGAGGTGTAATCGTTTCTTTCAAAAAACTCATAAATTAAATTTTACATAACCATAACACATTTATTTAAAAAAAAACGCGGATTTTAAAGACAATTTGTTACGCATACAAAGTTCTTTAAGTAATTCAATAAAAGTAGCGAGAGAGAGATTTGACTGCTGAAAGCAGAAGCACACCAACAACAACTGCAATCGCGGGCAATGCTACCAGATGTTAAAAAAAGTAAAGCTAAATAAAAGTGAGTGAATTATTGAACTAATTTTTCAGAAATGTATATTTTCCGAATTATAAACATTACATATTAATTAGAGCAGGCTAGACATATGTCATGAAGAAAGAACTAAATCTCCGAGACTGAATAACAAAAAAAGCTAAATCATGTTACGAAAATGGTAATCTGGCCATATTGGTGCTAATACGACGTAACTCATTGTCAAATTCGCTGAGAGCAAAGTAACGGTTCCACGATAGGCACCATCTCATTATTCTCTCCATCATGAGTGAATTCGATTTACAATCATATTAGGAATACCAATAAAGAATACTTCTCTTTCAAACCAACCGCTTGCGGTCCAATCAAGCGGCATTATCAAAAGCAAAAGAAATAAACAGAACTAATTCATATGGTTTGACTGCAGTTTCTCTTTCAACAGGCACAACAAACACCAGCACCACAACGACAGCAGCAACTTCAACAAGAACAAAAACAGCATCATCAGTATCCAATTCAATTTGCATAATGTCATCGGCACTAAACGCATGCACTAATGCACTAGGCAGAAGCGCGCAAAAAGAAATGCAAACTATATCCAAACTCACCTGAAAAAGTCCCCAATAATTCAAATCAAAGACCAAAACAACATTCCACCAAACAGCGCAACAACTAACGTACTGGCTGAGCCGACCGCCAACTGAGAATAGTTTCGACATACTTGCTCAAGAGGGCGATTTGGAAGAAATTACCAACAAAGACAAACAAAGGCCGCCACCATTGAAGACGGTCAATCAAAGGAAAACACAAATACTTAAGCACATTATTCAATGCTTTGAATGATAGCATTCAAAATAACTACGAGCTTAATATACTTAACAACAACGAAATAAAAATATAGACAAGAGAATCAAAACACTACACATCAACCATAAAGCAACCAAAAGAACGAAACACACAATACTATACATTTCTTTCAAAGGAAGAAAAAGGATTTAAGGATATACTACGAAATATGCATTACTCTACAGATAAGGATGACATTATATCTGAGCTCGCTGAATACGGACATACAAGTTAACACGTTGATTATGCTAATATTGTGTAGTCCACAATTATTGATTTTGCCTTATAGTATATCTGTTTGTATTATTTCCATAACTCAAAAAATTCAACTTTCAGCAAATTAAAAGTCATTGGCATTGCCTTATATTTTTTTGTTTGTATTTTTATTCCCATAAACCAATATTGCACTTTCGCAATATTCTCATAAGAAAAGAATTAAATTAAAAATATGTAGCAACAAACATTTCTTTAATATTAAATTTCACTATAAAGAAAAACAGTTATTAAAAAGAATATGAAATTAAATTTCATTTCATTAAAGAAAATTTATTAATAAATAATAATAAATTTAATTTGTTGATTAAGCTAAAACATTATTATATAAAAAAGAAAGATAATTATTCTCCAATAAATCAGTGTGAATCTCAATGTTAACTAAACCTGTGTTTTATTTAGTTTGAATCTGAATCTTAAACCTAACCTGTGCTTTCTTTTCAAAACAAACCTGTGTTTTCCTAGTGTTTACAAACCAGTGTTTTTTTTGTACGACAGCTTGACACGCAACATAACTGCCGCCCGAGCAAATAAAAAATCCTTAAAAATCTGAAGTTAAAAATTCGGATAAAGGAAAATAAAAAAGTCTGAAGATAATAATTCAGCAAAAAAAAAATCCTTAAAAATCTGAAAAAAACAATTCGGATGAACGAAAATAAAAAGGTCTAAAGATAATAATTCAGCAAATAAAAATCCTTAAAAATCTGAAGATAAAACTATTCGGATAAAGGAAAATAAAAGCCTGGAGATAATAACTTAGAAAATAAAAAATCCTTAACAATCTGAAGATAATAATCCTGAAGGAACAATTAAAATTCTCAGGATAATAATTCGGAAATCCTGAGTCCTAGGAGAAGTCCTGGAATAACAGCGCAGCAGTCTGCAAGGAAGCAGTAGGAAATCGGCATTGAGAAAATAAAAAACACTTCTGGCACATGTGACGGATCTTGCCTCTGAGTACCAGCCGAAAAGGACCTTAGCAACTCATCCAGATCCAGCTATGATTTTAATATTGTAAGTGAAAATAATTACTAACATAGAATAAGGAAAGCATAGCGTTGTAATACACATAAGAACATTACACGCTAAGCAAGTTGGTAAAACAACTCCAATTAACATTATAACTCTTGAAAATGAATATAAGTTTTAGGAAAAATATCCAATAAAAATAAAATATTTGTAAAAATAAATAAAAAATCAATTAAATAAAAAATCAAGTTTTAGAAAAAGAACATAAAGAAAAAGTATATAAAAAAATTAAGTTTTAGGGGAAAAAACCCCCAATTAAGGTTATTGTAATAAGAAGGAAAAATCAAATTTTATTTTGGTAGTTGCTTGGAACAAATCCTTTGTCTCATAAATATACAACTAGTTTTTGAAATATGGATCAATTACAACAAAACTTTATTCAACTCACAGGATCAGTCAATGCTCAAATTGATCAACTCCGAGTTTTTGAATGCCGTCTTGTGCCATGATAGGGCCTTCAAATTTTCGAAGGAAACCCAACACAATACATTTCGTGGATCCATAATGTGGAATCAAAGAGAGTAACAATCAACAATATTTTATAAACAAGGATTTGATAAACGTCACTAACGGAATAATAGGAAGTTATAACAATATTTTAAACAGAATTGATATACAAAACGAAGACAATTTTCAACAAATAATATTTGACAAATTGACATCGCTAAAAGATGAAGTGGAAGCTATTGTTATGGCACACCAACTTGCAAAAAACGGAATCGTGCATACAGCTCTACTAAACTGAGTTGAAATTAAAAACGTAATTTCGCAAACAGAAAACCTCTAATTTCTAAATGAAATAATGCAGCACATTAGATGCTGCTCAAAAATTCAACTTTAATTTATGTAGTACTCCCACCTCAACGCAATCCAATATTTATAACAATATTTTGATGAGACCCACGGTCAGAAACAGCAAAAGGATAAAAACGCAATTCTCTCATGTGCTACCATCTGACTCCTACAAATATGTCGTTCTGAACAAATACAGTCAAATCCGCGACTTCATTCTGTGCAACGAATATGAATTAATCCCTCTAGAATCCAATAATTGCATACATCAAATTTTGAAAACAGTCACCTACTAGTTCTCTTACTGAGAAGACGTGCTTTTTCTAGTGAGTTTATAACGCAATTCACGGTGTCTTTCATTTTCTAATTTTTCTTAATTGTTGTTGCGAACGACATATCTTTTCTTTTTCATAAAAAAAAGACAAAAACAAAGAGGTGCATTACTGATTTGTGTGATTGGTGCAGCATGGCCCCGGGGCCACCAAACCTGAGGGATAACAGGTTCGCTCTGCTAGCCTCAGATCCCCAACCAAAACATAGGACAATTACAAAATGTTGAAACATTCCCCCTTCTTCCTAAATTGAAACAAATCCCAAATACGTGGTTGTTTCTGCTGTAAATGAAGGTAAACCTTTAAATTCGTATAGTTGCTTCGCAGTTCACGCCGCCTTGAAGTTAATTAGCAAAGAAATCGTTAAAATTACTGAAGTTCGTGACGGCAGCCTTTGCCTTTTATTCAAAGACAAACCAACAACGGAAAAATTCATACGTGCAAAATCTCTACATGGTGTTTGTGAGGTGAAAGAAAAATATCATGACAAACTGAACCATACGAAAGGTACCATTTACGCCCCATGTCTAAATGACCTCAGTGAGGATGAAATTGTAAAAGGTTTAGCTGACCAAGGTGTCGTAGAGGTTTATAAATTTTCCAAACTTGTTCATGGAAAACAAAAACATTCCGGAGTATGTCTTCTTACTTTCGACAAATTCCACCTTCCGAATAGAGACGAAAGCACATGGCATTTAGTAATGGTGAAAACCTTATTTCCCAAGCCCAATGCGGTGTAAGAATTGCGGTAAACTTAATCTTACGATGAAACGATGCAATAACCCCCAAATGTGCCAACAATGCAATCTCCCCCCTCATGAACCCCAAAAATGTACCCGAACAATGTACACAAATTGTTCTGGAAATCGGCCAGCATATGATAAGGCTTGTCCAAAATACCAACAATCTAAAGAGATTTTAAAAATCCAAGTTGAAAATAAATGTACAATGAAAGAAGCAATTACACTGTACAAAAACCGAATTCCTTCAATTATTGGTGGCCCCTCTTTCGCTTTTGTCACACAAAATTATAACACTCTTAATAAACAACAACAAGAAGACTCATCACAATCTCAAAACAATTCAAACACAAATAATTCACCTCCAGTCGAATCGCAACAACTAAATTATAATTTACCAAATAATACCTTACAACAAAACAAAGCACTAAACATAAATCATGACGTAAAATTCTCACCCAATTAATTTCCAACCAACAACATACAGAGAACACAACCACTTACTTCAGCCACGAAAATATTTACCAACAATTTGATGCATTCACAGCAAACAACACAATCAATAACGATAACCTCTTTTCCCCCATTGATTCTCTACCAGCTCTCCCAATTGAGCAACAAGATGTCAATATGGAACCAAAAACATATACAGAATTATATAAAATAAAAACACTAGTCTACCTTCATAATGATCTCGGTACTTCAATGGAACATTAATGGATATTTCAATAATTACCATGAATTGCTATTACTAATAAAAGAACTCCACCCATCCCTTTTATGCTTACAAGAAACTCATATCCCTCACTATAAGAAAGCATACCCTCCAAGCGGATATGAAGCCCATTTTTTCAATTCACCCCAAAACCTATATGGTAAACAAGGTGTTGCCATTTTAGTTAAAAGAGGAATACCGCACAAAATTCTGTTTACTGACGATTATCTCCAGAGTATTGCAATACATACATACCACCAAATAAACATTTTTCACATACACATATATTCGACATTTTAAATAAGGCAACTGGGCCCAGGCTATGGATGGGCGACGTAAATGCCTGGAGTCCTCTGTGGGGCTCATCATCTGTTAATGACAGAGGCTTTATTATTAAAGACTCTTTGTTATCGACTGATATGGTTGTACTAAACGATGGAAACCCCACTCACTTTTCCACGCACGTCGATATAACGCCATGTACACCAAATCTGGTCCCTCTCAGTACATGGGAAATAATCAATGACCTTCACGGAAGTGACCATTTTCCTATTGTTACTGAAATAATATCCACTAAGGAGCACAACAAAAATAAATATAATCCCAGACAAAGCAGATAGGACTAAATATCAAGAAATGTGCACAAGTATATCCACGAAATACCCGGGTTCAAAAATTTTATTAATAAAGAAGCAGCCTCAATAAAAAAAGTTATTTGAACTGCAGCTCACTTTTCCATTCCGCAGACAAAAAACTTCAGCCTAACACGATATGCCCCATGGTGGAATAATGATTTACAAAAACTACGAACTCTAAAGCAAACGACTGCCATTTTCAAACACGAAGCCAAAAAAGCAAAACGTAATGCTTTCGAAGATTTTACTTCTAACATTAACCCTCAAAGCAGCACAAAAAAAAAATTGGCAGGACTTGGGGCGGGTATAAGCAAATCAAACGATATAACCTGTATAAATACTCCAAACGGTACATATACCGACCCTAGTAGTATAGCGATCGAATTTGCAAAATATTGGAGCTGCTACTCTAAAAATTCCAACTTTCCCTATGAGTTTATAGAAAAAAAGAATAGTATTACTAACCGACTTTATGAGCCTGAAGGAAAACTAAGTATCTCTGTAAAATATCTGGAATCTGATATCACTACTGACGAGTTTGAGAGAGCCGTCGCCAACTCCAAAGGAAAAACACCAGGCCTTTATAGGATATCATACCCTTTGTTGAAAAACTGTCCTTCTCCCCTTAAAAAAAGGATAGTAAACTTGTACAACGAAAATTTTTCGCAAGGTATTTACCCACAGAATTGGAAGGTAGCAGACGCAATACCAATAGCTAAACCTCTCAAACCACAGTTGGAAATTAGCAGCTACCGTCCCATACCTTTATTACCCTGCTTAGGAAAGATATTAGAAAAAATAGTAGCCAAAAGGATTATGTGGTTTTCAGAAAAAACTAAGTCAATTAGCGCCAACCAAGTAGCATTCAAAAAAGGCATGGTACTTTAGATGATCTGCTACATTTCGAACACTCTGCGGCAACCGCAATCGCCAATAAGGGGCATTTAACAGCCCTATGTCTAGATTTCGAGAAGGCATACGATCGTATCGGTGCACATGTCGTCCTTCAAGAACTAGCCAACTGCAAAGTAGCCCCAAAAATTTACAACTTTGTTAAAACTTTTTTGAGCAATAGGAAATTCCGAGTTAAACTAAATAATAACTACTCACACTGCCTTCCGTTGGAAAATGGTATACCTCAAGGCTCTCCAATATCAGCCACAATATTTATGATCGCTTTCAATAAAATTTGCCAAATTATATCCCAGTTCCCAGTAGAACATTGTATTTATGCAGATGACGTTCTGATTTTTTCAAGAAGATTCGATCTGACGCAAGTCAAAGATACTTTTACAGAAATCTTAAGCAAAATTTGTGAATGGTCTCTCACATCGGGAGCCAACATATGGTTTCGAAAATGTAACACTTTACATATTTGTCACAAAAAAACATGAGATGGATTTAATTTAAGATACAATATTAAAATACCAAATGTAAATACACTTAAGATTTTAGGTATCATTTTTGACCCCAAGTTTAACTTTAAGGAGCATTGTTTAGATTTAAGAAAAAACTTATTTGATAAACTAAGTATTATTAAGTTCCCCTCATCGCAAAGATCAAATATTCATCCGAATATCCTAACCAACACAACTAAGGCTCTACTCCTATCGGCCATTGATTACGGGCTTCCAATATATGGACATCACGCTGGAAACTCACTTAAAAAACTTTACGCGCCATACCATTCGGCTATCAGACGCAGCATCAGAGCTTTTCCCACGTCACATACAAAGAATGTACTTGCAGAAACTGGCATGCCACATATCCAAGAAAGACTCGAATTGAGCACATTACGACTGATACCTAAACTTTTTATGCTCATAATCCTACACAACAAAGTAAAACAAGCGCTTACGCGAAAGCAGCATATAAAAAAGCAATCAGCTATCCATCGGGTTGTTCAAAAGACACCGCATCTCGATCTTGATATAAAACCAAGGTGCTTAAAAATTAGCAAACACCCCCATTGGTCTCTACATTCCGCTTTTTTGGAAGGCGAATTAATGTGCTTTCCAAAGCACAACACCTATGCAGATACTTTCAAACAAGTTTTTACGAGTTGAAAACGCCAACTTTACTCCAACGGTTGAACTTTCGTATACACCGACGGATCAAAAGATTATACAAATACCGCGTACGCAATCGTTTCTGACAATTCTTGCATTATAAACAAAGGGTTGCTATCACCCTTCTGCTCTATTTTCTCAGCTGAAGCCTATGCTGTGAAAGAAGCAACAAAATGGGCGGTAACGTCAAAAGGAAAATATACCATATGCACCGATAGCCTCTCAACAATAATGGCTATACAGAACCCAAATAACGTAAGCCCGTCACTGCGGTATCCACGGCAACGAAGTAGCCCATAAGGAACCTAAAAATGTACCGCATATGCCCTGCCACTACGTAGAGACAAACGAGAAAAATGATATATTACGCTATATTTACAAAATGAAAGAAATGGAGCACTTACAATAACCGGTACTGCCTTATTAATCCTAACAAAACTAAAACAACCTACCCTACAACATGTAGTATTCCAGCGCTTAATGAACTTAAACTATCAACTTTAATTTACGATATACAAATTATAATTATTTATACCAATATCAATATATTTAGTACACTAAGCATGCACACTAAGCAGCTAAAGGCATTGGTGCTAGTGCTACTACACATATGTAATATATTTATTTAAAAGTATATTTCATTATATTAAATAAATAAATAAATAAATTTTGAAAAAAAAAAAAACAACAGCTGAATGTAACTACGAATACTATGAAGGTGCAGCCCTTGAACTGTTATCCGAAGGCACCATATATGTTACCAACTTCAAAGGCAATTTAATATATGCAAGCACGACCTCCTACGGTACATACGTTATAAATTTTACAAATGAAACCATTGGCATAAACAATTAGTCCGGGAGCCAGGGGTCGATTTTGGACTGCGTTTTTATACCGTTAAATTCATGACTATACTTGTGACTTAGCTTTCAGGAATAACGAAAGTGAACGTCAGCTGGCGCATTCGCGGTGGGTGTGATTGTGGGAGGGTACGAAACGTGTCGAAAAAAAATTTCTACCATCTCGTTTTATACCGGCTGACATTTTTTTCCTGTATTGTTGACATTTATTAGAATAAAAAAACTAGCCTGCTGCGCTGTTGAGGGGGAGGAAAATACGTCAGCTGAACGCAATGATACATTCTTGCTTCGGCTGACGGTCTTCCCACCGCTATAAATGCAGCTGACCATCATTATTATATTTTCATATGTGTCCAAAATTATGTAAAAAATTTCAATCGGCATAAGTAGTTTTACTTTTAAATTTATTTTGCAGGTTCACCTGTTCAGCTGACGCATTTTCCCCCCTCTACGGCGCAGCTGACTTTTTTTTATTCTACTACAAATTACTCTTCATATGCAGTATTCCTATTGATTTTCATAACAGTAATCACAGTTTATAAAATGTAAGACTCAAAAAAATCGTCACTAGTAATACCCATTACACTAGTCTACAAGGAAAAGTATCCGAAATAATTTAAACCAATATCTGCTTCTCTGTCCATGCAAAATTCGGATTGATAACTAAAATTAATTTATTAGTTTGAGTTTTTACGATAATCGTATCTTTCGTGTTTAATGGAACTAGGCCGACAAAATTTAACCAACATTCAGACCCAGAAACCAGACTATATATTTCCGAAGGTTTATGATGCGCTGAATCCAAATCTGGCCTCAGAATTGCTCTATCAGCTCTGGTTTTTGAGATATCCTAACCTAAAAGTGCAAAAAACACCATTTTTGCCCATATTTGAGGTTATGCGATATCTCTGCGAAAAAAAATGATATTTGAGCAAACAAAACGCCATTTGAAAAAAGAAGGATTGTATTTAAAGATGCCATCCTTTAATTTTGGTGAAAGAAAACATCTGCAAGGCTACATAACCTCAAATATGGGCAAAAATGGGGTTTTTTGCACTTTTAGGTTAGGATATCTCGAAAACCAGAGCTGATAGAGCAATTCTGAGGCCAGATTTGGATTCAGCGCATCATAAACCTTCGGAAATATATAGTCTGGTTTCTGGGTCTGAATGTTGGTTAAATTTTGTCGGCCTGTGTTATCGAACCAAAAAAATTAACTACCCATCAGAGGGAGGAATTTAACACGTTGCTAATGCTAATTTTTTGTAATACACAATTATTGGCTTTGTCTTATATTTTTCTGTTTGTATTATTTCCATAATTCAAAAAACTTTACTTTCAGCAAATTAGAAATCATTGGATTTACCTAATATTTTTTTGTTTGAATTTTTATCTATATATATAAAAATGAAATGATGTTCGTTTGTACGCATTTTTTTGGGACGATACGAGGCCAATTTTATTCGTTCTTTTTTCATATTATAGGGATCCACTAGGGGAAGGTTTTTAGCAAAAAAAAATTTCTTTTAAATATTTTCTTCATATAAAAAAAAGAAAAAATCAAAATATTGTACAAAACAAAACTTGCTCGATTCTTAGATTAAAGTAAGTTTCGAATCGACATTCATTTTATGAGTACAACTTTTTTTGAATTTTTCGTTATTGTATACAGAAATTTCAAATGATTCGATTGAAAATTTTTTTTTTTTTATTTCTTCCATAAAATATTACAAGTGGTTAACAAACAATGACATATATGGTACGATAAGTTGACAATTGATTACAAGGATTTTGCAAGATCTGTTGGTGTTTGACGGTTAAGCCGACTTTGGGTAGATTTTCCTTTATTTGGTAGTCTTCTCATCATAGGATTTGTATGCGTTAATAGTCTATTTATGTGTCTTCTGCTAGCGCTTTGTATTGTTTCATCAATAGTATCGATGTCAAGGTCGCGATGAATATCTGCGTTAGGTATGTACCAAGGTGCATTAGTTAAGGTCCTAAGTATTTATGAAAATAATGTTTCAATTCAATTGAGCAATGCTTTCTTTGACCAATTCTATATGGAAATGAATGCGTTTGCAAACGATGTTTTCGGCTATGAACAAATGTTGGAATCGAATGAAAAAGGAAAGAAACGCGAAATGATAAAAAAAATTCTCGGAAAATTTAAAATGAATGGTGCTTCATTGGAAAAATTCAAAGGTAATAAGAACATACACAAGATAAAGTTAGAATTCGAATTTTTCGATTTATTTTGTTTATTTCTCATTTTTTCAGAAGTACACCACACAACAACTCATTCCAACTCTGATTTTGAAATCCTGTTGGAATTGGTGATCGATAATTTTGTCACTATAATGGTCAATGGAAATTTGCGTGTATCAGACCCTGCATATTATTTACCATATCAACTTTTTATGGAACATATGGACCAAATGAACACAAAAAATAATTTAGTTTTGTTTTGATTTTTTGCAACATTTTGGTTTTCAGTTAATACAATAAAAACAATACTGTTTTTTCGTCAACACAAAATTCTAAATTTATTACGTTGTTTGTTTAGAATTTTTTTAGAAAAAAAGTAAATTTTTTGGTTTTGAGGAAATTGGTTTATTGTTGCTATATGTGAAAGCGTAGATATTTGTAAGTATTTGACTATAATCCTAAAAGTTAATGGAATACCACTATGACACATAGAAAACATTTTTTCAAAGGGGTGTTTTTCGAAAATTATAAAAAAAATTGTTTTAAAAAATTTTGAAAAAATAAAGTAAAATAAAAAAATTTCGAAAGCATGAAATTTTTTCAAAACCAAATTTTCCTCAAAAAGATAAAAGAAATTTCTTCGAAGAGGGGTTTTTCTAAAATTACAAAAAAAAAATTTCAAAAATTTTAAACAAATAAAATAAAATAAAACTTTTTCAAGGGTATGAAATTTTTTCAAAACAAAATTTTCTGAAAACCAAACAAAATTAAAAAAAAAAAATGGTGTTTTCAAAGCATTTCATAGTCCACTATTAATAGAGAATACATTTTTTCGAGGGGGTGCTTTTCAAAGCGGAAAAAAATCTTTTTTAACAAATCAATTTTACAAAAGTATGAAATTTTTTCAAGAACAAAATTTTCTCAAAAACGTTCAATTAAAAAAAATAGTTTTTTCAAAATATTTAATTTTCAGCAATTAACCGAGAAGAAATTTGTTAGAGCGAAGTGTTTTTCAAAACTTCAAAAAACACTTTTTAACCAAAAAAAATAAACCTTTTTTCAAAAACAACAGGAATGATAACATTGCCTAACAATTTCTGCACTTTTGCACAGTCTAAAGAGGCATTGATACAGAGTTATTTCCAAACATAGTTCAACATTACAAAAACCATGATTGGCTCAGCGAAAGAGCAATTTTAGCTGGGGAAAATAAGGACGTCAATGATATAAATGTAGCTATTTTGGATCAAATACCTGGTGACATAGTTGCATATAAGTATGTCAAAGGACACTATTACTGATCAAGATGAGGTCGTAAATTATCCAACTGAATTCTTAAACTCACTCGATTTGCCAGGCTTACCACCTCATAATTTACGATTAAAAATTGGAGCACCGATTATTATGCTGCGCAATAGTAATGTGCCCCGACTTTGCAACGGTACCAGACTCGCTGTGAAGAAGCTAATGGGTAACGTTATCGAAGCAACAATTTTGAAAGGGAAGTACAAAGGAGAAGACATTTTGATACCCTGAATTCCACTGATTCCGGCGGATTTACCATTCGATTTCAAACGTTTGCAGTTCCCTATTCGCCTTGCCTTCGCTATGAGAATTAATAAGGCGCAAGAACAGTCTCCACAAATGCGCGGTATTAATTTAGAATACCCAATTTTTTCTCATGGACAATTGTATGTAGCTTGCTCACGAGCTGGCAAACCATCGTCATTATTCACGCGAAAGATGAAAAAACCAAAAACGTTGTCTACCAAAAAGTGTTACAATAAAGTTCGAATGAAATTGTATCAAAGAATTTGCTTTGTTTCGTATTAATTTTATTCTCTTTCAGCAAATCATTGAATTTATCGTCTAGCGAAGCGGGCGAGGGTACGCTATAAAAACTATATATTTCACTTCCGAAATATTTTCATAAGAAAGGAAGTGAGCCAGGCTCCTAAATTAAAACTATGTAGCAGCAAACATTTCTTTAACATTAAATTCCATTCTAAAGAAAAACAATTATTAGAAACATTTATTAATCATATAAAAAATTAGCAATAAATAAGAATAAGCAAAATTTCGTTTCCTTAAAGAAAACTTATTATTAAATAATAATAAACTTTATTTGTTGATTAAGCTAAAACTTTATTATAAAAAGAGATAATTATTCTTCAATAAATCAGTGTGTAACTAAACCTGTGTTTTATTTAGTTTGAATCTGAATCTTAAACGTAACCTGTGTTTGTTTTGTACGACGGCTTGACAGCCAAAAAACTTATATATAGCTACTGACATACACAACATGTTTAAAAACGGAAATGAAAATAACAGAGATATAGGTATACGACTTGACGAGCTTACTTCACAGTAAAACAAAATTTGAACCTCTGCATCGGAAAAGGACTTTGCCCCAGTGCATCAATTGCCAGATATATGGGCATACAAAAAATTATTTCACAAGAAGTCCAAACTGCAAACTGTACTACGATTATTGATATACGCGTAAATGACGACAAGTCTACAATTTTAAACTACATAATATAACATTCCTGACGCAATAAAAAATAAACTAAAACAATAGAGAAAACTGAGAAAAAAATGGCAGACTACAAGATTTTACAGATGACAAAAAACAATTTAGCAAATTAACTAAAGAAATTAAAGAACTATTGAAACATGAAAGAGACAAAAAACTAAACAATCACCTTAAAAATATTGACGCAACAAAATCTACAAATTATTCATTGTAGAAGGACAAGGGGCCCGAACATCATCGGAAAAAGCAACTATTTTAGTTCAAGATTTTAAAAATATATTCTATTTCAAAATGAAAATAACACCGACTTCGAATTAACTCATACAACGAGCAATAAAGACGAGCAAATCTTAAAAAAAAAACTCACTAACAGAGATAAAAAGACCCATGAAAGGAGAATCGACACACACCATCTTTTCGTCGACTTCAAAGCTGCATTCGACAGTACGGAAAGGAGTTACCTGTATGCCGCTATGTCTGAATTTGGTATCCCCGCAAAACTAATACGGCTATGTAAGATGACGTTGCTCAACACCAGCAGCGCCGTCAGAATTGGGAAGGACCTCTCCGAGCCGTTTGATACCAAACGAGGTTTCAGACAGGGTGACTCGCTGTCGTGTGACTTCTTTAACCTGATGTTGGAGAGCATCGTACGAGCCGCAGAACTTAATCGCTCAGGCACAATTTTTTATAAGAGCGTACAATTGCTGGCGTATGCCGATGATATTGACATCATCGACCTTAACAACCGCGCTGTTAGTTCTGCCTTCTCCAAACTGGATAAAGAGGCAAAGCGAATGGGTTTGGTGATGAACGAGGACAAAACGAAGTACCTCCTGTCTTCAAACAAACAGTCGGCGCACTCGCGTATCGGCACCCACGTCACTGTTGACAGTTATAATTTTGAGGTTGTAAAAGACTTCGTGTATTTAGGAACCAGCATTAACACCGATAATAATGTCAGCCTTGAAATCCAACGTAGAATCTCTCTTGCCAACAAGTGCTACTTTGGACTAAGTAGGCAATTGAGCAGTAAAGTCCTCTCTCGACGAACAAAACTAACACTCTACAAGACTCTCATCATGCCCGTCCTAACGTATGGCGCAGAAGCTTGGACGATGACAACATCCGATGAAGCGACGCTTGGAGTGTTCGAGAGAAAGATTCTGCGTAAGATTTTTGGACCTTTGCACGTTGGCAACGGCGAATATCGTAGACGATGGAACGATGAGCTGTATGAGCTTTACGACGACACAGACATAGCGCAGCGAATAAAGATCCAGTGGCTTCGTTGGCTGGGTCATGTCGTCCGAATGGATACAAACGCTCCGGCTTTGAAAGTATTCGATGCGGTACCAGCTGGTGGTAGCAGAGGAAGAGGAAGGCCTCCTCTGCGTTGGAAAGATCAGGTGGAGAAGGACTTGGCTTCACTTGGTGTGTCCAACTGGCGCCGGTTAGCACGAGGAAGAAACGACTGGCGCGCTTTGTTATACTCGGCCAAAATCGCGTAAGCGGTTATAGCGCCAATTAAGAAGAAGAAGAACAGAGATAAAACAATTAATTTCGACTTTAAAAAACAACAAATCCCCTGGATATGGCCTCAGCTCGGGAAAAATTGTATGCCCGACAGAGCAGTAATTTATCTTAAGAACGTTTTCAATGCTCAAATACTTCCCAAAAACATGGAAAATTGTCGAAATCATAGCGATCCCAAATCTCAATAAAGGTGCCACGTTTGCATCGTCGTAACGACCAATAAGTCTACTGCCAACTTTATCAAAAATATTTGAGAAGCTACTCTTTGATCGCATAAAGCCTATCATAACAAAAATAAATTTAATCCCCCAACATCAGTTCGGATTTAGACAAAAACATTCGACAATCCAACAAGTGCACAGAGTCACTCACAAACATAATAAAGACTTCAACAATAAACAAGTATGCGTGGCTGTATATCTCGGCGTAGCTAAAGCCTTTGACAAAGTATGGCACCCTGGATTACTGCAGAAACTCCAATCTTGGTTGCCGAATGACTACTTTCTTATGCGAAAAAGTTACATCCAAGGTAGAAAATTTTATATTAAATTAACGAAGCATGTCCTTACATTGAACCTATGAACGCAGGTATTCCCCAAGGCAGTGTATCAGGACCTACTCTGTATCTCATCTACACCGCTGATTTACCGGAACCGTCTTCAAAAAAAGCATGCGAAGTTTGCAGATGCACTGTACTAATGGCATTTCATAGAGACCCGAACATAGAACAAACAAATTTACAAAACGACCTAAACAAAACAATGGATTGGTTGAAAAAATGGAATATAGAAATTAATGGCGACAAAACACGAACAGAAAAGTAACCATAGACTCTTGGTTGGAAACTCTGTCGCGAATACTGATACGAAAGCTAAATAAATAACACAGGCCGACAAAATTTAACCAACATTCAGACCCAGAAACCAGACTATATATTTCCGAAGGTTTATGATGCGCTGAATCCAAATCTGGCCTCAGAATTGCTCTATCAGCTCTGGCTATCAGGTTATGTAGCCTTGCAGATGTTTTCTTTCACCAAAATTAAAGGATGGCATCTTTAAATACAATCCTTCTTTTTTCAAATGGCGTTTTGTTTGCTCAAATATCATTTTTTTCGCAGAGATATCGCATAACCTCAAATATGGGCAAAAATGGGGTTTTTTGCACTTTTAGGTTAGGATATCTCGAAAACCTCTTATGAACAATATTCTCTGCCGTCGGAATGATTTGTAGCATAAAATTTGAATCCACGAATATTAAAGTTGTATTTGTTCGGAACTCCAGTTTATGCCGGAATACGCCGTTCCCATTCCATGAGACTACCTTTAGAGGCGGCAGTTGAGTAATATGTTTTGAGTTTTCATGGCCTCTGAAAACATGTTGCACATCAGAGTGAATATGTTTTACATTGGAGCTATTTGCTGCGACATTTGCTGCAAAAATGCATTTGGTGTAACTTCAGTTGAGCTTTGTGCAATTAGAGTATTTTGGGCTTGTTGTCTTGCGACTTTAGTTAGTCAGCTGAGGTTAGTATTGTGTTGTTTTTCGTAAATTGCGTGCTCGGACTTTTTTGTTGTGGAACACCTTGGACTGCAGCAGTGTATGACACGTTAGGGATGATTGCTGAAGCACTAGGATCCAGTGAACTTGTTTGTATATATCTGCCAGGCCGGGCGTTAACTACAGGTCTCTGCACAAAATCGTGACTTTAGTTCCTTAAAACCTGGACAACCCCTGTTGTTAGCGATGTGATTTCCACCGCATTTGCTACATTTTTTTTTTATAGTAGTATCATTTTTGTTTGCTGGACAATCTGCTGAGTTGATCGCCGCGAGCTACACATATTGGTGTCAAGGTGCAATAGGCCTTGGTATGTCCGAACTCTTGACAATTTGTGCACTGCACCGGGTTTTGGGGTTTTTTAGGCCCCTCAACTGTTATTCTTCGGTGAACCAAATACTGGAGTCCATATATGGGATGGAACTCGTTTTTACTCAGAGGCTTAGTTGTAGACGCCAAGTCCACCTTAAGCAAGGGTTGTGGAATCTTATTTCGATTTATTATATTAATCACCACCTTGGCCTCAAAGCCCTTCTTCTGAAGTGCTTTTTAAATTTGTTCAGGTTTGATCGTGGGTTCAATTCCTTTTAATACCACCACTTGGCCTTTGCTACTTTTAGGCTGATAGGTATAATAATTTTTCTTTTCATTGGTTAGTCTTTTTCTGTATAAATCTGTAGCTTAGCCTAGTGAATGTTTCCTTTATATATACATATATATTATATTATATATGTATATAATTGGCGCGTACACCCTTTTTAGGTGTTTGGCCAAGCTCCTCCTCCTATTTGTGGTGTGCGTCTTGATGTTGTTCCACAAATGGAGGGACCTACAGTTTTAAGCCGACTCCGAATGGCAGATATATTTATGAGGAGCTTTTTCATGGCAGAAATACACTCGGAGGTTTGCCATTGCCTGCCGAGGGGCGACCGCTATTAGAAAAATGTTTTTCTTAATTTAGGTGTTTCACAGAGATTCGAACCGACGTTCTCTCTGTGAATTGCGAATGGTAGCCAGCCCCAAATCCATTCGGCTACGGCGGCCTTTGTTCAGTGGAATTATGTGGAAGGTATTTTCTCCAATGAGCTGGGTGAGGTTTGTGACTAGTTCGTTCGAGCTCTTATCGCGTATATAGACTGTTGGCTGCTTAGAGCTTTTGGTTTTCGAATCGCATTTTCCCTTGTTTGGGTTCTCAACACTTTCACCTAAAATTGCATACCATTTGCTTCCCAATTCGCTCACTGTCTCAATAGTTCTTTTAATTATTTTTGGTTGATTTCCCTGCTTATTATTTTGTGGACTTCAGTTTCTTTTATTGGGATTTATTGTGATGTAGCGGTCCATACCAGTCTGCGCGACTGAACGATTTTGCTTTTCAGCATTGCACGTACATTTGCTGGCTACACTAAATGCAGTTACGGGAGAATCACAACTTGTTGTTGGGATAGTTGACGATGCCATCGATGTCGTCGTAGTACAGTTTGATGAGCTCATAAAAGTTAGTGTTGGTGTACTAACAGTAGTAGGAAGGATACTGATGCCTTGAATTTGAGTCATAGTTGGCGATTTAAATGTAAAATAGGCGTCTTTCACGCGCCGAGAAGCGATATTATTTTGTTTAACTGTTAGCACTGCAGCTATTGAGTGCATTCGCTGATGAGGGCTTGGGCCACTTATTAATTTTTTTTTGTTAATGAGCCTAAGTACCTTCCTATCCACTAATCGCACTTCATTGCCTGCACTATACTGTACTAAACTGCACTTGTGGTTTCGGTCTTGGCTAACAGCAATTTGCCCAAATCTGTTCCCACTTTAGGGTGACGAGCTCAGCTGTATTTATCACTTTTGACCAAATAGGTTTGTGCTTTACTATCTTGTTAGTGTGCAGAAGATTTACTGAAATTTATTTATTTTTTATTTAATTTTGCTAAATGTATCGTATATTACGTATGTTTATAACTTATCTCGTTATTATTATACATAGAGTCGCAGCGGCGCAGTGATTTTCCAACTGTTACTTGAAGTGCCAAATGATATTTTGACAGTCCTTTGTTTATAAACTTTGTTTATCTTTTATAGGCGGCTATTAGTTTCTCTTAACCGTTTTGCTGAATACGAGTATTAACTTCACTTTGGAGTTTTCGCTGCGAATTTAGTTGAAGTAAATGAATGATATTAAATTTAATTATAAAATGTTCATTATCGTTTTCCGCTTTGACTAACGCTACTTTTCTAAATGGATTTTTTATTTCGTCGAGATGTTTTCTGGAATTTGCCGCATTGACTAAGGTAGTATCTATTGGATTTTCTCTTCGTGTTTACCACCATTGTTTTTCCTATTTTTTTATAAGTTGAGCAATAAACTTAGGAGATAAAGGATTAAAAAAAATATTGTATGGCATTTCAACTGTTCTACAATGCATTACATTATGATTGTAAGTAAAAAGTGTTTGTTCGGTTTGCATGTATTTTAATTCTGTATCATCTGAGCTAATAATTGTTCTGAGTTTTTCATTAACCCATTTTCCTCAGCTGGTCGATTTTTCGACCACCAACTTCGGAATCCATTATCTCAGAAACTAAATGTAAATTTATTGATCAGTTTTCACAAGTTTTAAATTTGGAATTTAGCTAATTTCTAGAGCATAATTTTTTAGGAAAAAAGGTTCAGGGCAGATTTTTGTAAAAGAATGAAATTATCACTATTTTTACGTGTTTTTTGTGCAGATGAAAAAATAATGAAAAACAAAAAAACAAATAATTGTTACTAATTTATTGTGAAGAGAAAGATGAAATTAAGAGAATCAAGAAAGTAACATATTGATATTGCAATAATTTTTACTGTTTCATGGACGTAAACTTTAGAGGTCGAGAAATCGACCGCTGGCCAGGAACTGTCATGTAGGATAGAACAAAATCTAGCAATATTTTTTTCTTATTGAAAGAGATGGAAGTGAGTATCTTTGTGGTATAGGAAAGGTACTACCCCTGCAGGGAAAAACACTACTAGTGAACCAAAATTCTAGTTCAGCAGTAGTACCTTACCTCCAAAATCGAACCTGTCCTATATTGGATGGTACGGGACTATTAGAAAATACCTACAAATTGAACTAGTTCTCATTTGTCTAATATCGAACTAGGGCGGAACTATCCTAAAAGGGATGCAGCGGTGGAATGTTGGCATTCCGCTAAGATTTTTAGTTGCACTTGAATATGCTTTCTACGCTTCGCATATTCTTTTTCGTAGCTTCGGTCGTATAAAAGCACATTTTGTGTTTTCATATTAACATGGTGCACCTGACGTCATTCAAACCTGGGAGCTTGTGGATATAACAAATAATGGTAAGTACGTTTCATTTAATCATTCAAAGAAATTCGAGGCCTTTAAAAATAATTTAAAATCACTAACACAGGAAAATCAGTATACTCATTTCTAAAAAATTTATTTTCATTGCCTAAAATAGACTGGTTCTTTTTTGACGAATATAGAACTAGTTCGGAACTACAGAAACGGTAGTGCAGCAGGGGCAATTTCGATTTCCTATAACAACGCCATGTTAAATTCACCAGTTGTTTACATGCAAAGGAGATTTATCGCGAACTAGTAGTGGCGAATAATGTACTAGAGGCGTACCAGTTCAGAACTAGACTATTTCCCTGCAGGGACATTATGCTTTCGTACTTCTAAAATTGTAAATTTTTAAGCTAGAAATCTGGCAGCTCCTTTTGCTATTTAACCTTTTTGTATTATATGTTATATTTATCTCGCTCTATCCAACGTAACGTTAAATTTGAATGTGTAATTCCCTGAAATGATTTTTTTTGATTTGTGTGATTCCCCGAAATGATTCTCTTTGATTTGTGTGACTGCCCGAATGGCTTTTCTTTGATTTTATAATTAATATAATTATTATTCAACAATGTCTATTCGTAAATCCATAAAAATGTGTGAAATTATGCCCATTTTAAATGAGCCATCTTCAGATGACGAGGAGGATCATGCTATTTTGAATTCCAATGAAGTCGACGTGGTATACATTCCACCAGCTAACGTGGATAGCATGACTGATGAAGAAAACTGGATGATGACGTAATTCAGCTAAATGACAACAATAATGACTTAGTAAATGAAATCGCGGGCACTGTCGAGCTGCAGTACTCAAAAGAAGTGGAGAATATTCGAGAAGCAGAAACTGACCTGATTGGAACTGAAAATCCATCAACTTCCAACGCATGCGGTAGGCTTAAAAGTAAATCTGATATTGCCCGTCCCATATGGCGAAAACCCAGAGATTTTCAATACCCCAATAAATGTGGAAGCAATCAAATTGGAAGAAATGTTTTGTGAAATTGGTAAGCAATCAATCCTTTTTGTATACGTATATATAATTGCACCATTTTGTAGGCTCAAAATCCCCCTATGATCACTTTACATTGTTTTTCAATAATAATATTATCACAAATATTACCACTTTCACAAATGAGTATGCAACCAACACAATGCTCCAATTAACATCACGTCAATCGAAATACGTAGGTTTATTGAAATATTGTACCTATCGGGGTACCATACTTTGCCACACATTGACCACTACTGGTCTGTTCGACCGGACATGGGGGTTCCAATTGTGAAGCAGGCTATGAGTCGTAATCGGTTTAAAAAAATTAAGCAGTTTTTCCATCTCGCTGACAACACGAATTTAAACGCAGCAGACCGTTTTGCGAAGGTTCGTCCTATTACTGACGCTCTCAACAAAAAGTTTATGCAGTTTGGAGTCTTTAGCCATAATCTCTCTATAGACGAACAGATGATTCCATACTTTGCACGCCACTTCTGCAAAATGTTTATCAAGTTTGGAGTTAAAACATGGGGCTTATGCTCTGAAAGTGGGTACTTATTTTCTCGTTCATTGTACGGGGGAGCAGCAACCCCTCACGATAAAACTATTGGTCTAGGCGCACAAACAGTCTTAGACTTGCTTGCCAACGTATCTGACCCTGAGTGCCACATCATTTACTTTGATAATTTTTTCTCTTCATACCATCTAATGTGCCTTCTGAACGAACGTCGATTTTTTGCTAATGGTACTATACGCGAAAATAGAATGGGCGATTCTCCTTTGAGAAATTTAAAAAAAGAAATACGAGGAACATTTGACCAACTACTTCATCATCAGCAAGAAATATTGACTGTTCGGTGGAATGATAATGCTGTAGTCAATGTTATAACTAATAACTCCACAGTCAATCCAATAATTAGCACTAAAAGATATTGTCGGAAGAAAAAACAAACTATCACTATCCCTCAGCGAAAAGTTATTCAAGAGTATAATCATGGCATGGGTGGTGTGGATCTCCATGATAATGCGGTGGCAAATTATAGAATATGTATGAGAGGAAAAAAATGGTGGTTGCTAATATGGACAAATGCTCTTGGTAACGCAATGGTCAATGCATGGAAACTTCATTGTATGATGGCAAAAATTGAAAAGATAAAACCACTGTCACAAATTGATTTTCGTTCCAAAGTCACAACAGAATTATTGAATTACGACAAGGACGAGGACGAGTATGGAAACGAACATGGAAATGAAGGTCCATCGAACCTTCCTCGGATCAATGAAAGGGTACACGCCGTCATGAGAAGCATTGAAAACAAACTTCGGCAGTGTAAATTTTGCAAGAAACATACTATTTTTACTTGCAAAAAATGCAATATAAATTTACATACTAAATGTTTTGATGATTATCATTATCATCATTTGTAAGCTGACTTTTCTATCAATAAAACAACAAAAAATCTAAAACACCGATGGTCAGAATTTTTTTTTTTTTTTTTAATTTTTCTTGATTATGGTCCTATAAGCACTGACTAAAAATGAAATGGAAAAATTATCTCGAATTCTTGTAGCGGCCGAAGATGGGTTAAGTGTCTTGTGTATACGTTTGATATTTGCAATACCGGTCTTTCCTGTAATTACTTTTATATGAATATTGAGCTGATCGCACCAGTTCTTAATGTTAACATTAGACCTTAGGTTAGGTTAGGTAGTGATGGTTACCCAGAGAGTGGGCTCACTTGGACGAAAGAGTTTGGTTCATCCTTGGTGTTACCATTGCAAGAGGGGAAAAAGAGGTGAAGGAAAAAGACGAAGGGAAAGGGTTGGGGAGGGTTGAGTGTAACTATGAACGGTGACTGGTCTGCGGTTGTGTTAACCTGTCTATGCTGCTGATGAAGTTCATCAGTTTATTGTTGTCAAGACTCGCTATATCAGTAGGCGCAGAAAAGAAGTGAGAACCAAGATGCTTGAATCTTAGTCCCGCGAGAGCTGGACAGCTGAGGAGCAGGTGGTGAGATGATTCCACCTCATCCTCCATACAGCTGACGCAAAAAGGAGTCGAAGTGATTCCGAGTCTCACGGCATGTGTACCCTGCGGGCAGTGCCCCGTGAGGATGCCCACGAAATTTGAGAGATGGGATTTTATCATCCTCAGAATATCCCTCGAAAGCCTCCTATCCAAACGTGGTCAGAGGGACTTCGCGACCCTACACGTTCGTGTACTTACACAGTGCTCGCCATCCTTCCAGGAGTAGAGCGCAGGTTGTCAAGGGGATCCCGATCCTCTCCTTTCGCGGACACACCGCCTCACAGGTCCATTGTCTGGCCAGCTCGTCGGCTTCGCAGTTTCCAGTAATGTCACTGTGGCCAGGTACCCAAATTATCTTTATGTCGAAGAACTCTCATGCCATCGAGAGAGAGACCAGGCATTCCCTGACCAGTTTCGAGTGCACGATAATAGAGCCTAGGGACCTAATTGCCGCTTGGCTATCGGAGTAAATATTTACCTTCTTCACAGTTATTACGCTAGTAAGTAGCCAGTCAGCTGCTTCTTTAATTGCGGCCACCTCTGCTTGGAACACACTGCAGTGATCCGGTAGCCTGAATTTGAGTTTGGTGGGGAGCTCTTTACAGAAAACTCCTCCTCCAACTCTGCCGTCCAACTTCGAGCCATCCGTGAACAGGTTAAGCAGGCCCTGTCTCCAAGTGCTGCCTCCGGTCCACTCCTCCCTTGATGGGTGAAGAAAATTCCGCTTGGACTAAGCGAAGGCACGCACATTAGACCTTGATCCTGGTATATTTTTTTTTACTACTTTTGGAAATCCCGTCGTATTAAAGATTTTTATTAAAGTTCGCTTTGTTTCTAACCAGTTCAATGTTTGCACTTCTTCAGCAGTACCTTTTCCCCCATTCTCGAAAATCTATTTCAAATTTTTCCCTTGTCTCGTAAACAGGTAGTGTGATTTTAAATGTCAGTTTATGTGTGATGTGATCATATTTACATCTATTGCAAAGTTCACGTTCAATAATAATTTTACTAATTTCTCTTAAGTAATTCGGGTAATAATGTTTATTTTTGAAACGATTAGCAATCTTTTCAATTCCTTGGTGAAGACCTTCTAAATAAATTTCAAGGATTTTTGTTTTAAATTCGGAAAAACTACTAATATTCTCATGATCTGTAGTAGCTCTTAATATTTTATGCCGCCTATTGTTGACTAGGATTTTAAGCACATTTTGAAATGCCACAAAATCTGCATCATTCGTCATGAAAGTAGTTGATTTTTTTCCTATTAAATATGTTTTTATTATATCTTTGATTTGATCAGTGGTTAAGTCAATGTATTAAATGGTTGTGACAGTATTTTTATTCGGCCGAAATCGCATAAGCGGTTATCGCGACAATCAAGAAGAAGAAACAGAAAACAGTAGTTTTAAATACATTTTCCGTTTGCGCAGTATTAAATATATTTAGTGGTCTTTCTGAAATGGGAAGCATCGCCGAAATGACACTATTTAAGTTCAATACGTGATAACGTATTTGCTACGTGGTTTTCCTTTCCCGGTATGTACTTGATATCAAAATCAAATCCATTAAGTTTCCATTTTCACCTCTGCAATTTAGAGTTTGGTTCCCTTAGATTATGGAGCCATTGAATAGAATTATGGCAAATTTTCTACCATATAAATATTTGGTTGCCCAAGGAATTGCAAGCAATTGTTTTTCCGCAGCCAAAGACTCTTTCAAGAGCTTCGATGTGTTCTTGAAGCGAAGTGCTAAAGACGATAATATATAATATTTGAACCTTCCCGATGAAACCATCTAAGACTGTGGTCATCAGTCTTTGGAATGTCCACGGTGCATTCTTAAGACCGAACGGCATACAGCGCACTCTCGATAACGTGAACTAATTCAAACCAAGGCAGTTCACGTTAACAAAAATGTTCACGTTTTTAAATGCCCAAAAAGACTAAGTTAATATATTTTTTCACATTTAAATTCACAACTTGAAGCACATCTTTCTCCCTTAACCGTCTTAGCACATTCATATTATTTTGATCGACGTCTTCATGGCCAGCCCATATTAACGCCTTGTTGAAAATTTCAACTGCTTCAGTCGGCTTAATTTTCTCCAGTTGCTCTGATATGCTGTCATCAACACATTCGTCCGATTTTTGGTGATCGTCATCTGCATTGCCCTCCTCGATATCTTTGTTCCATTCATGAATGGCTGGTAACGTGAATTCAGTCTGAAATTTTTAATAAAAAAAAGTTTTTTCAATAACCCACATACATATCTTTGAGCATATCTGCGAACACGAACGAACCTCAAGATTGAAACTACTAAGGAGATCGACGATGTTCCTCAACAAGGTGCGAAGTTCAGCTTCCCATTTTTCTTTTATAACTGCCAACGGAAAATTATCTTCGAGATCATCATTGTTTACCGCAAAATTTAGAATACTGTTCCAGCACTTGGCTAATGTTGCTTCACCAACACGAAACCAAGCCGCATCCAAAAGATTTATAGCTGTTTTTAAGTTAATTTTGTCGCTGCTATTGACGCAAGAAGGCTGCTTCTGTAATGCAACATAGTAATTTTTATTGCACTCTGACCCATCGGTTGAATGACGGGAGTAACGTTTGGTGGCATAACCATTGCCGAAATTTGCCCATTCTCCGTTGTCAGTTCAGCTTCATTTGCGTGGGAAGGAACGTTTTCGATTAGGAGGAGAGCTTTAATTGGTAAGGCTCTCTCCTTCAAAACGATGTAACCTTTAAAAACAACCAGTTAACCTTAAGAATCGGACAAGATTTAAAAGAAATATTCACCTGTGTGACTCATGAAACCATTGCTTGAAAATAGCCCACGTCATCCAGGCGGATTTCGAGCTCTTATAGTCGGTGGGAAACTGAATGTTTTTAAAGCAGCGCGGATTCTTCGCCTTTTCAATTACCAAAAGCTTAAGCTTTGGGATCCAGTGGCGTTTGAACAGCATAAAAACGTAATTCGTTGCTTCTCGGACTTTACCCCTGGGGCTCTCTTCTCCAAACTTGACGCGTACGTTTTCTCTGGCAAAAGCCTCCAGAATAGTCCCGACAAATCAGCATTATACTATATAACTGAGCGTTGCACAACTCCGATTCGGCCATTTTAGCTTTAAGTTTTTCTTTAAACGGATCCACTAGCTGAGGTTGCGAAGACAGTTTTTCGCCTGATATTTTAAGAAGACGAATACCGCACCTCTTCTTGAATCCTTGGAGCCATCCATCACTAGCGAAGAAGTTTTCTTCATTTTCTTTAAATTTTGCATGCAGTGTTTTTGCCTTTTCTTTCAACATTAGAGCACTTACTGCCCAATTTTTGTCTCGCATTCGGATAAGCCAACGATAAAGAGCTCTCTCTATTTTGGGAAACTCTGAAGAACGCAGTGTTTTTCTATTTCCAAGTCCACAATACGTGTTGTTTACGCATTTTAAAATCACTTGCTTTACATTTACATTACATTACATAATCATTACAACATTATATTTCTTTGTTAAATCATCACAGATGAGCCTTTTTTTTAACTGCCGAGAATTTTAGCCTTTTGTTTTAATGTCAAGTACACGGGGTTTTTTGAACTCATTTACAACAGAAAACATAAGACGAAACACTCTTTGCAAAATCAAAACCGCGACTGAAATATTTTACTCCTTACATGCAATTACGAATAAAATGCCTATTTTATAATTAGGGGATTCCCCAATTTCAGAATTACTAGAGATCAATGTAAACTACATTCAAATAATTGCAACGTTTATTGTTCATGTTATATAGCTTTTCGGGTTTGTTCACTTTTTAGAGTAGTCAGTGCTCAAAAATGGGGGCAAATGTCCACTTTGCGTGTTCATTCTATCTTTCGGATCCATTTCAATTTAATGAAATCGCTTTGTTAAGCCAATCCATTATGGGAAACCGGTTTGCAGCCCTTAAACCAGCAGAAAGTGAGCCTATCAGTGAATTTTTTATGTGAAAAATTAAATGTTAAAATATATAATAAATTTGTGCAAATCCGATTAAATAAAGTTTTCTTAATGGGTAGTGTATTAAATAATGATAATAAACGCATATTTTGCTAATTAAATATTGGGTGCTCAACACCAAATAAAAACGACATATCAATAAAAAATATACCAAACACGGCCAGTTGCAAAAAGCTTGGCCTAAAAATACGCAAGCTTTATTCAGTGTTGCCAACTGACATTTTTCCAGCATCTTAAAAAAAAAATTAGAATATACAAAATCAAAAATGGGCGTTGGCCACTCCTCACCGAATCGAGGTGGTTCGAAATGCAACAGCATCAACAACAACTGGAACAACAACTGCTGCACCAGGTCCAATAACCCCAAAAACAACAACAAAAACAGTAACCATTGCTTATAATCCCTTCTCCTCCGTGGAATACACAATATCTTTCCCCAGACATTAACTCTCCAAAACCCTTGGAAAACCAACAACAAATTAGGCAACAGATAGTTATACAGCAGAAAATGTATTTACTACAAGTACCGAAGAAACCACTCATCAATCCGCTCTAAATGAACCTCCTCAAAATTCACAACAGAGTTCCTCTCCAACAATTTCAACCAATATATCTACTCCAGGTAATGGTTGGCAAACTGTTGATTGCAAAAAAAGTTCACATGGTAGCCCAGGTAAGCTAAAAATATCCCAAAAACAAGCTAAAGTCGATCAGTATAGGCTAGATAGCTACGAGTCTTCTGAAAATCATTTCTTTTCACTTGAAATTGAAGGATAAAATGGAAAAACCCCTAAGCTTCAAGAAGAAATATTTTATTTAATTTATTGATGAAGGTCTTAAGTCCAAATGCTCCTGGCTTTTACGATTTCAAGCTCATTAACAATGAGCAAGTAAAAATACTATCATCCACCCCTGAAGCCTACAAAAAAACAGTTCCCCTTCTGGAGCAAAAAGACACCGAATTTCATACTTACATATAAGCCAAAACAAAAATAAAACTTCAAGGTTATTCTCAAAAATATGCACGCATCTATTGACACTGAAGAAATCTCTCAAGAGCTTAAAGATCTCGGTCACATAGCGACAACTATACACCACATGAAGCACAGAATTACAAAACGGCCATTTCCGATGTTCATTATCGAGTTGAAACCCAGCCCGAACAATAAAGATTTATATGGGATCAAATATCTATTTAATTCGAAAATTGTGTTTGAACCTCCACGCCCGAAACGGGAGATTCCTCAATGAAATCTGTTTTCATTAAGTTCGCTGGAGTAAGTGGGCTCCAAATTGCATGCGTTAGACGAAAACAGACGGCTTTGTGCGAAGGAAATCACCAAACACATTATAAAGGCTGCATGATATATAAAAATCTACAAAAGTTCAGATACTCGCCATTGAGAAAAAAGGATGAAAACCCCACATCCGTCGCTTAAAATTCATCAAAGCCCATCCCTGCCACTCAAGTGCTCAGATACAGGCTGTCAGTTTCATATTCCCAAGTTGCTAAATATATATAGAAAATATACAAACACCCTCAGTGAAATGCGAGAAATGATCGCACTCCTCAAACAAATCCTGCAACAAGTCTAATCAATGATGAACCTACTTGTTGCCCTCAAGACTCAAAAATTAAGCTCCTCAAACCCATGAATATCCTCCTCTGGAACGCTAATGGACTCTTCAAACACATATCAGAAATAAAACTGCTTCTCAAATCACACGACATTGATATTTTCCTAATATCCGAAACTTATTTACCGATAAAGCTACTTTTATATCCCAAATTACAAGTTATATCATACAATGCACCCCGATAAAAAACGCATGCTGGCTCTGCTATTCTCATAAAAAACACCAATAAACACAATACATTAACTCTTATTGCACAGAAGCTATAGAAGCCATGAACATAGTAGGCCTCGCAAGGCCTCCCAGCAATCTCATCAGTTTATAGCCCACCCAAGCTTGCTATAAAATCTGAGGGATATGAAAAATTCTTCTTAACCCTCTGCAACACTATGACGCCAAACACACACAGTGGGGACTCTCTCTACCCCAAAAGGTCGTCAGCAGTTAGCAACGATAACAAAATTGAATCTCATCACAACCTCTTCAGCCTCCCAACATATTGACTGACTGACACAAAAAAAAATATCCGATTCAATAGGCTTTTGTGTAGCAGTCCGGCTAGCACCTCATGTTATGAACTTTCCTCCGACCACTCTCCCGTACAAATCACGTTGAATAAACTTGCCACATGCTGTTTAACAGTAAAACGAATTGGAAGTACTTCCGGACGCTTGAATCGTCAGCAATTGATCTGAAGCACCCTCTCAAGACCAATGAAGATATAACTAATGCTGCAGAGCATTATAATAGCTGCGTCCAGCAAGCAGCTTGGAAATCCACCCCTTGCGTAAACAAATGAGAATGCTCACAGATATCTCGCATAGTTGAAGAAAAACTGATAAAAAAATGCCAGGCGAGAAAGCATTAGGAACGAACCAGATACCATGGATACAAAAAAAGCTCTGAACTCCCTTACACAAGAGCTCAAGGAACTTCTCAAAAATGAAGGTAACTCTCAACTACAAAACTACCTCGATGCAATCTTCAGATTATGCTCTTTGGAAAGTAGCAAAAAAGTTCAAAAGGCCAGCCTTAGCACAATTAAAGCTATTAAAATGGAAAATAACAAATGGGCTAAGTCGGATCTTGATAAAGCTCAAACATTTGCTTGCCACTTATACCGATTTTTTACGCTACATGATATCGATCCCTCGCTAAGTACTGCTCAAAAAGTTGAAGACATCCTGGAGCTCATTCACCAGATGCACCCACCTATAAACAAATTTTCAAAAAACGAAGTGAAAGAAGCAATAAAAAAGCTTAAAACCAAGAAAGCCCCGGGATATGGTCTCATCACTGGAGAAGTACTCAAGCGACTCCCAGCAGAAGGAATATCTTTCCTCACGCATATATACAACTAGCTTTAACCCGCGGCCCGCTCGAGTTACGGCCGCTACCGCAACCTCAACGACTACAACAACACCAACTCGACAACCACCAGAAAAGCCACCAAGGGCAAGAAGCTAGCCGGTCATCATCATCATGGTTAAAATTAAGATTATACGAAATAAATGCTTATCTAAATGAAATTTAATACTTATTGTAATAATATAGCTTATTAATCATTTATTGTAATAATATTTCTATAGAATTTAAGTTATATGAAATAAATTACGTATTAAGCAAATTTAATATTGAAATACTTATTAATAAGCATGAAATGTATAAATAGTAGTTAATAACAAAATAATAAACTCTCATTATATTGCTGTTGAAAAAGAAAGTTCGTTTTTTTTTTAATTAAGTTAGTGGACGATACCATAAATGGCGCAGTCGGTTGCTCAGTGAACGGTTCGGAAGTGCTAAAGAAAAAGTTGAAAAATCCCTAAGTGACCTCTGAGAGGATATCGGAGCAGGCTGAAGGAAATCAATGAATTTAAAGTGGTTCCAGCTGAAAAAATTCCGAGGGCATATCGGAAAGACCAACGAATCCAAAGTGGTTCCAGCTGCAAAAAATTCCGAGGGCATATCGGAAGAAAGCAACCCAGAAGCACAACCGGACTGGAGTAGTTTCAACTACCTAACACTGGAGAGCCTGAACATGCGATGCATGCTCCTGCTGGCCTTATGGTAAGTCAAAAACTGATAATAATAAGAAAAATAATCTTATATATAAAATAAAGTCAACTTTTTGTGTGTGTTCGCTAACCGGCCGTGTCTTTGCACCGAATTAAACCAAACTTACACACATTGTTAAGAAGGTATTGAAGATGGTTTCCGTAGTTTGGATACCTATTGGTGGATAGGGTTCGAGATATAAGTCAAAACGTGGACCCGGGTAACCTTCGGATGTGTATTTACAATATGGGTATCAAATGGAAGCTGTTGGTGAATGCTTTAGTTCAGAGTATTTTTCATGCCGCTCCGTGACTAGGGTCTCGAGATAGACACCAAAACGTGGACCCTAGAATGTGTTTGTACAATATGGATATCAAATTGAATCTGTTGGTGAATGCTTTAGTTCAGAGTATTTCTCATGCCGCTCCGTGACTGAAGTCTCGAGATATAGGTCAAAACGTGGACCCGGGTAACCTTTCGTTGTGTATGTACAATATGGGTATCAAATGAAAGCTGTTGATAAGTGCTTTAATACGGGGTAATTTTCATACCTATTGATGACTTCTTCTCTTCTTAATTGGCGCGATAACCGCTTACGCGATGTTGGCCGAGTTTAACAAAGCGCGCCAGTCGTTTCTTTCTCGTGCTAACCGGCGCCAATTGGACACACCAAGTGAAGCCAAGTCCTTCTCCACCTGATCTTTCCAACGCAGAGGATGCCGCTCTCTTCCTCTGCTACCACCAGCTGGTACCGCATCGAATACTTTCAAAGCCGGAGCGTTTGTATCCATTCGGACGACATGACCCAGCCAACGAAGCCGCTGGATCTTTATTCGCTGCGCTATGTCTATGTCGTCGTAAAGTTCATACAGCTCATCGTTCCATCGTCTGCGATATTCGCCGTTGCCAACGTGCAAAGGTCCAAAAATCTTACGCAGAATCTTTCTCTCGAACACTCCAAGCGTCGCTTCATCGGATGCTGTCATCGTCCAAGCTTCTGCGCCATACGTTAGGACGGGCATGATGAGAGTCTTGTAGAGTGTTAGTTTTGTTCGTCGAGAGAGGACTTTACTGCTCAGTTGCCTACTTAGTTCAAAGTAGCACTTGTTGGCAAGAGAGATTCTACGTTGGATTTCAAGGCTGACATTGTTATCGGTGTTAATGCTGGTTCCTAAATAAACGAAGTCTTTTACAACCTCGAAATTATAACTGTCTACAGTGACGTGGGTGCCGATACGCGAGTGCGCCGACTGTTTGTTTGAAGACAGGAGGTACTTCGTTTTGTCCTCGTTCACCACCAAACCCATTCGCTTTGCCTCTTTATCCAGTTTGCAGAAGGCAGAACTAACAGCGCGGTTGTTAAGGTCGATGATGTCGATATCATCGGCATACGCCAACAATTGTACGCTCTTATAAAATATTGTGCCTGAGCGATTAAGTTCTGCGGCTCGTACGATGCTCTCCAACATCAGGTTAAAGAAGTCATACGATAGCGAGTCACCCTGTCTGAAACCTCGTTTGGTATCAAACGGCTCGGAGAGGTCCTTCCCAATTCTGACGGCGCTACTGGTGTTGAGAAACGTCATCTTACATAGCCGTATTAGTTTTGCGGGGATACCAAATTCAGACATCGCGGCATACAGGTAACTCCTTTCCGTACTGTCGAATGCAGCTTTGAAGCGAAAAGATGGTGTGTGTCGATTCTCCTTTCATGGGTCTTTTCCAAGATTTGGCGTATTGAGAATATTTGGTCGATGGTAGACTTTCCAGGTCTGAAGCCACACTGATAAGGTCCAATCAGTTGGTTGACGGTGGGCTTCATCCTTTCACACAATACGCTCGCTAGAACCTTATAGGCGATATTTAGAAGACTAATCCCGCGGTAATTGGCACAAATTGCAGGATCGCCCTTCTTATGGATTGGGCAGAGCACACTTAAATTCCAATCGGCAGGCATGCTTTCATCCGACCATATTTTGCATAGGAGCTGATGCATGCACCTTACCAGTTCCTCGCCGCCATGTTTGAATAGCTCAGCCGGCAGTCCGTCGGCGCCCGCGGCTTTGTTGTTCTTTAGCCGTGATATTGCTATTCTCACCTCGTCATGGTCGGGTAACGGAACGACAATTCCGTCGTCAACGATTGGGGTATCGGCATCTTCACATTCTCTATGATATGCGCAGCTGTCACCGTTTAACAGGCTCAAGAAGTGTTCCCTCCATAATTTAAGGTTGCTCTGTACGTCAGTCACCAGATCGTCGTCTTTGTTCTGACAGGAAAACGCCCCGGTCTTAAAACCTTCTGTAAGCCGCCGAACTTTCTGGTAGAATTTTCGGGCGTTGTTCCTATTGGCTAGCATCTCAAGCTCCTCGCACTCACGTATTTCGGCCTCTCGTTTCTTCTGTTGTTCGTTGTGCAGGCTGAATTTTCCGACTGTGGGACCAAAAATTCCCTCCTTGCCCACCCTGGCGTTGAAGTCGCCAAGCACGATTTTTATGTCGTGGCGGAGGCAGCGCTCATAGGAACGTTCCAAGCGCTCATAGAAGAAATCTTTGGTCGCATCGTCCTTCTCTTCCGTCGGGGCGTGGGCGCAAATTAGCGAGATGTTAAAAATTCGCGCTTTCATGCGGATTATTGCGAGACGCTCGTCCACCGGAGTGAACGACAGTACTTGGCGACGAAGTCTCTCTCCCACAACAAATCCGACACCGAATTTGCGCTCCTTTACATGGCAGCTGTAGTAGACGTCGCAAGGTCCTATGGTTTTCTTTCCTTGCCCCGTCCATCGCATCTCTTGGATGGCAGTGATGTCAGCCTTTACTCTCACGAGGACATCAACCAGCCGGGCAGAGGCACCTTCCCCATTAAGGGACCGGACATTCCAGGTGCATGCCCTCAAATCATATTCCTTATTTCGTTTACAGGGGTCGTCATCAGTGTTGGAAGTTCTCATCCGAGGCTTTGTAAATGCTTTCATTGGGGGAGATTTTTAAGTGGCGGGTCCCAAACCCAGCGCACAACCAGCTATCCTGGAATGCTTCGCCTTCTCACGTTAGCTCACTCCCGAACGGGTGTTCGGAAGGTACCCAGAGGATACGTGGGCTAATCCCGGCCGTTGTGAGCTGCTTGAACCATATGTAGAAGAATCGTCCTGGCCACTCCCAAGTGAATGGCGATCAGTAACTTTCCCCACTTGCGTGGACTTCTACACATGGAACCATTGATGACTAGGGTCTCGAAATATATGCCAAAACGTGGAGCCGCCGTGTCTTTGCACCGAATTAAACCAAACTTACACACATTGTTAAGTAAGTATTGAAAATAGGTTTCGTAAAGTTTGGTTGTAATTCGGAACACTGGCAACGGGTACAGCGTTCTTTTGAACCAGCCATAATGTCGTTTACTTTTTTAACGCTTAGGGCGGAACTGAACTGTCAATTAGACAGTGTGAGTTACAATGTGTCAATATTTCTTTCTGATTTGGATGCCATAAGGAGAAGACGTAAGTGCAAAGTGTAAAAATTGTTTGTGAAAAAAAAAATGAATTACTTAACATTTCGAAACATTTTATATGAATAGTTGCATTGTAATAAAGGGGACTTTATTTTAGTAGACAAGTTACCGAAATTTATTAACAACACTAAATAATATAAGCTAATATATAGGCTGGCGTGACGTTACAAAACACGGAAGTCCTCCTTATCTTGAATTCTTCGAATTTTGTAGAACTATTCGAGTGAAACTTTTTGTCAGGATATTTAAATATTTAAGGTTCACATTCCAATTTTGTTAAAAAAATGGTTTCGGTTTTTTTTTACGACACAAAGTCTCTGGCGTGACGTTACCTATCGTTATGTTACTGAAATTTATATAAATTATTTTTTTTTGTTGATATACCAATTTTTACATTTTTTGTAGAAATTTCAAATAGAATGGGTGTATGTAGATATTCAATTTGGGTTAGCGCTGTGTTTTTGATGTTTTGAGAAAATAAACCAAATAAATAGGCACATAACTTTTGACGTTTAAAAATAAAACAAGAATTTTATTTCAAAAATACGATTTTGTTTATTTAAATATTCCGAGTTAATTTTATTATTATACAACACTTTTATGTGAAAATGCAGTCTCGGCTGCTTTTATTTGAATATCTTCGCTGCTTGATAAATTATGAATTTTATGTATTCCAAAAATTTTCGGCAACTCATTCCATTTTTCTATTAGCAAAACAGAAAACTCTTCTATTTGCTGTGTGGGAATGTAAACTAAGTTAACTCGAAATATATGATTTCGAGCACATTGGTAAAAAGAAACTGCAGTATCCAAAATTATATTTTTCGTTTTTATTACCTGCCAAACTTATCGTTTTATCGTTGCTCCTACCCCATCGACCGCACCTTTACCATGAGAAGTTGCAAAATAATTCCACTCTAAAACTTTGCAACCAAATTCAAAAACAAAATCTGGCAGGCTTCGCGCAATATACTTATTTTTAAACTGAGAGCTACTTCCATCCGAAAAAATATAAATATTTTGAAATTGTCCATGTTCTTTTTTGATTATGTCTACAAGTTTGGTTAAAAAACAGCACACATCGAATTTATTGTGAGTGAGTTTGTCACTGATTATAGAGTACGATTTTACTTCGCCAACCAGCCAAGCAAAGCAAGTGAAAATGGTAACTTGACGGTAGCTAAAATGTGCGCTTTGCACCTCATTTTGACAAGTTAACCTATAATTCTCTGCGAAGTCAATTTGAAGAATTAGATCGTCGGAGCTAATGTTATTTTTTTTGCTTTCGAAATAGTTTTGTTGGGAACGTTTAATAAAAAAGTGGCGTTTAAACAAAGGTAACTGGGCATCTAGTTCGTACAAAAGATCAGACAAAGATCCTTCGGTGTATGTCAAAGCAATGCGGTCTTCAACTTTGCGCCAATGTTTCCATTTAACAGATTCATCCATTAATGGCCAATATTTTAAGGGCACTAATTCATTTGTTACATCCTGAACACAATGTTTGCACTTGTTCATCATAATTTTTCGTTTTTAATGTTGCAACAAGCAGATTCGAGAAATTTTTCAAGGTTGGATGAAAAAGATTTTATAAAATCCTCACTGCTTTCCAAAACAAATGCAAAATTGGCGTGATGCTTACAAACACACATATTATGTGGTATCTTGCATGATAGTTGCACATGTTTTGGTCGCAATTCGTAAAATGCAGTTTTCTCCAATTTGTAGAGTTCGTACGACTCAGCAACAGATAGCACCATAAAACGCTTGGCCACTACTTCCCCATCGACAATCAATGTGTCCTTTCTACCTGCGGCTTGGACACTAATATCATCTCTTGAGTAAAAGTCTACGACAAACTGTTTTTTTTCTTGTATTACCGATTTAGATTCGTTCTTCAATGATAATGTACCATATTTTTTGTATAACAAATCAACAATATACCTTCTTTTCTGTGGGTCGGCCGGCAAAGCAGTTTTGGCTTTTTTAATGCCTTTCCTATTGTTTGCCTGCATTTATAGGGCTGATTGGCTTCTAGGCTATATTCTTTGGCACATTCATTTTTCTTTCTCAGGCGAAATGCTTGTTGTCTTTTACAATTTTGTTTTCTTATTGCATAACTTTTATGCTTGCTGGATTCTAACCTTTTTCTGTACTTTGATGCCCTCTCTTTTGCTTTTAAACGGCTTCTCTCCAGCCTCAGTGGGTCAGTTTTTAGAAAATTACTTACAATATGGCGTGACGTTACGAAACTTTGAAGCTCATTACGACAGAAACTCCTTGTTTAAATGGCGTAATTTTTAAATTAATTTGTAAACTTTATCAACTTTTATTAAAATACCAAATTATTTGCATGTACAATCGCCAGCGCAGTTATAATAAGACTAAATAGCATTTGTATGGCGTGACGTTATTGATGAATATCTTTTAAAAGTAAATGCAAAATTTACCGTTAATTGAAACGTCACTGCTCTTTTACATTGGTTTTACGCCTAGTTGTTGTTATTGCCAAATTGTAGCTATTAGAGTTGAATTGCAGAGTTACTCTTAGAAATTTAAACAGCAAAAAGAAAACGCTCTTGTAAATAAAAAAACTGATCACCAAGTGAACATGAAATTTGTGTTCCGATAACTCAAGAACGCAATTAAGGAAAATTTTGAAAATATTACTTTTATGATATTTAAATAGTTTTCTTTAATAAATCAAGCAATTTTTTTTGTTTAATCATAGTCTAGGTTTTCGGTTAAGGTAGACTTTTCTATGGAAGTTCCCAAATATAAATGTATAATGGTTAAAAAAGCTCCAATGCTTAATAAAACATACAAATTGAAACGAAAAATTCATGATTTTCAATTTATATTTTATATTTACTCAAAAACAAATAGAAAAACAAAAAATATTTCTTATGCCAAAGCGCTTGAATAAAGAATAAAGAAATAAATAATATGATAACCATATCTTTTCTCTTCTAAACCATATCTATTCTATTTAAATGTGCCCAGCGAAGCGGGCCGGGTTTGCTAGCATAAATATAAATTAATTACCGCTTGCACATCTGTATGCAAGCCAAACGTAAATTAAAATACTATATACAGTGCCAGGTCGCTAATCCGAATTAATGATTGCAGACCCTGATTCGGATTAACGAGATATTCGGATTACTGGATGTGCTGTTATTATGCTTATAATTCACTATATTCGAAAATAAAACAAAAGCCAGGATTTCAAAACAAATTTATTTTATTTTTATTAATCAACAATGAAAAAATTAAAGATTTTTATAAATATTATATATATAATATATTACGTTCTTTTTTAACGTAGATAATTAGTCATGTAGGTTTGCTTGTGTTTCACATGCTTCTAAAGCCTTGTTCCGCAATTCTTTTAGCATAAATATGTAATCTGATTGCAGACCTCGTTCCTTTGCCCAATCTATTGAAATATTTAAGGCCCGCAGAGCTTCACGATTTTTAACGTGTTTCGTAATTAAAGGCTCTGATTCCACATTTTCTGTGTCTGACTCTGAACTACTACACGAAGTATTGTCAGAGTTCATAATCCAGCTAAGAACTTCATCTTCAGAAATATGCACGTCATTGTTGCGGTGAAATAAGTTGGTTATTGTGAGAAATTCTTCTGTTTCTTCAACACGATCATTCTCTGGCAACTCTTGTTGTAACAATGATAGAAGGATGTTATCATCTGAAGCCCACCTCTGAGAATGAATATGCTTCCAACAAGACTTTATAGAAGAATTGGGCACTCTGTCCCAAGATCGTTTAAGCAATTCACAAGCGTCCTTTAAACTGAATTGTTTAAAAAAAATGTCTGAATCATCCGCTACAGAGCTTACCAGTTCACACAAGAGATCTTTTTTTTGTAAAACAGCTTAGTTAGTCGTATCGCGTTCTGATCCATGGGTTGAATAATACTAGTACAATTTGGGGGTAAAAACATAGTTTAATATTGCCCACATTCAGATACCAGCGGCTCTCCATGACACTTCGCATTATCCAGTAACTATAAAGCTATTATATAAACGATTTAAAAAATCATTCAGTAAAAATACATATATGTTGTCATCCATGCATTTTTCGATGCGTAATATTCAACCATATGTTGTTTTTTAAACGAGCGTGGATTTTTTGATTTCCCAACCACAACAATGTTAAGCTAGTGAGTTCCAGATTTGTTAGCACAGCACAAGAAGGTGATTCTCTCTTTGCTCATTTTGGTACCAGGAGCAGACTTTTCTTTACAATGCACTAAAGTTTTTTCTGGAAACATTTTTCAAAAGAGTCCAGCCTCATCAGCATTGTAAATTTGGTCGCCAATCAGATTTTCAGTCTCGATAATGTCATAGAGTTTATTTTGAAAATCAGGTACAAGATCAGGTCTTGCAGATAAGGATTCGCCGCATATTTTCAAAGTTCGCACAGAAAATCGCTACTTAAAATTTTGCAACCATCCGTCACTAGCGTGAAATGATTGATTCGGATACATTTTTTGATGAAGTGATTTAGCTTTTTGTCGTAAAATTTCTGCTGAAATGGTTTGATGCCTTGACCGCTTCTCTTCAAACCAAGCATACAACTTAATCTCTAATTCTTCATTCTCTCCTGATTTGAGGGTCTTGAGCTGTTTTAAAAATTTGGCATCAGAATTCTCAGCAAATCTTATAAAAGAATAAATATGTATGTACAGTAATATTTACAGAATACATTTTTTACACCGGTTTTTTGCCTTTTAATATTTTCAGCATTTCTTTTTATGTCGCAAATTGTTGAAGCTCCTACACCAAATTTCTTTGCTAAAACTTTTCCTGATTGTCCCCGATTTACTTCTTCTATTATTTTAAGCTTATCAGCTAATGACAGTGCTTTATGTGCACGTTTTTTTGCCATGTTATTTAAATTGATATTTTCGCGACTAATACCACAACTAAACTATTCGCAACAAGATAAATACACACTTACATACATAGAAGGCTCTGTATTTCAATAATGTCCTGTTAGTTTTAAAATTCCGTTCATGGTTTTGTAAAAAAACAGACTCAAAAATAAAAAAACAAAAATTCGGTTTAGCGAGCTTGCAACGAATGGGGACTATAGAGCACGTAATGCGTCATAAATTCAATTCGGATTACTGGATAATTCGGATTACACACCTTCAGATTAGCGAGCTGGCACTGTAATACATATGCGGCTTGTACATCCTCTAAAGACATACAAAATTCGACTTTTATTCCTATCTTGGAGTAAAGTCATTATAATTTAACTCAATTCTGCGATTCCGTAGCCCATAAAGCCGGACCCTCCAGGTTATAAGAGCGATAACAAATAGTGGGAACAATAAAAAACAAAAAAAATAGAGTTTAAGATATATAAAACGAAAGAAAGAATTGTTGAATTATTAAAAAGAATATACAGTATATATATATATCGTTCCTGGTACATCCATCCTCGTTTTGGACAGTGAGGGCATATCATTGATCTATAGAACAAGAGTGTCGAACACATCTCGCCACCGTGGTCACTGCAGGTTAGATATAAAACAAACAAAAAAATTATAAAAAATATACATGAAGCATTGCAAAAAAAGAAAATAAAAAATATAAAAAAAATATAATAACGAAACGAAATTTTTTTTGAACTATTGAAGAAAATATACAATATATACATATATATATCTTTCTTGTATATCCATCCACGTTTTTGACAGTGAGGGCATATCACTGGCCTAAAAACAGAAGTGCCGAGGGAATATCGCCACAGTGATCCCTACAAGATAGATATAAATAATTATATTATTATATTATATATATAAATATATGTTTTATAAATAAAAATAAATATAACCAATATAACATCTATATGCAATAATACATCCATATTTACAATTTAAATTATATTTTGTTTTATACAATATAGACGGTTTCACATGAAAAAAAAAACAACTAATACATTTACACAAAAATTGGACGGTTCCAATTTTTCATAGTCAACTCAGATGTACAAAAAGAAATCAACAGGAAAATATTTTCCATTCCGCCAATACCCTAACTCAATAGGAAAACTATTCAAAAGCCGAAGCTTAAATTCAATCCCAGAATCTAACGATATTGAAGATATTTCGCTAGAAGACGAACTAAACAGAATGGCAAATCCTAACGAAGAACAACCAAGTTTCTCTAGGAATATTCCTACAGGTTGCTTCTCTTTCGAAACCCTTCGAATTCCGGATGATTCCAATAAAATATTTACCTGCATATGAAGGAAATCCTCGCCTACTACATGAATTTATTAATAATGTGGAAGAAATTCTACTCCACATTAGAAATTGTGACGCAACTCCACAAGGACAAATACTACTACGTGCAATTCGAAATAAAATTGTCGGCCAGGCCAACGAAGTACTAAACATGTATGGAACATCCCTCAACTGGGATGAAATAAAACAAAACCTCACCCTCCACTATTCAGATAAAAGATCTAAAACTTCTCTTATTAGAGACCTACACAGCATCCGCCAGAAATTCAACAATATTGAACAATTCTATAGTGAGATAATAGAATTGCAAGCATCCCTCCTCAGTAACATACAGATTCACGAGCAAGATGAAAAAATAATCAAAGCAAAGAAAGACTTGTATGCTGAAATGTGTCTTAACAGCTTTCTTATTGGCTTAAGAGAACCCCTAGGCTCAACAATAAGAACATCTAAGCCAGAATCTCTTGCAGAAACATTCTCTTTATGCATAAAAGAACAAAACATATTCTATATGAAATCAGATCCGAGTAGATTTCAACGCAATTGGCAACCAAAAGCCAACAACTACTTTAGGAATAACACCAATTTCAATAGATACACACCTGCTCAAGGCACATACCCTCAACACCGAAGTCTAATTCCAAATTACAATACTCAACCGGCCTTCCAACGTCAAATTAATCAAAATAACTCCATAAATCTAAACACATATTTCCCAAATCAATACAATGGCCAAAATCCATTCCGAGTCCGCAATAATTATGACCAATATAGTAAACCAGAGCCTATGGACACAAGTTCCACGCACATAAAAACCCAAGCACCTACCCAAAGATCTTTTAGAACATACCAAACTATGCGTTCTATTGCATCCAGAAAACCTGAATTCCAAAAAAACGAACTATTCAACTCCCAGCATTCCAATCCATTGGGACCCCTTCCACCAATCAGTGGTTATAAACAAAACCTAGACGAGTACCAAGATCCACGCGGAAACTTAGCAAATATTGAAGGCAATCAAAATTTTCGCTACCCAGCCTCAAGCCACCCACAGGATATCTAGACATTAACAAGAACGGTTCCGAGCTAGGTTACATCAATATTTCATCTCCCTTTGGAAGACCGCTCAACGCTTATTGGTATCGATATCCTGACTCAGTTAGAAGCTAAAATAGACCTGCAAAAACAACATGTCAAAACGAAAAACGCAGTAATTCCCCTAAAATTGAAACCAAACTTTTCCTCTGGCAAACATATCATTCCTTGCAACTCAAAAGCAGTTATAAAAATCCCTGTAGACATCCAAGATAGAAATATTTTCATAAATACGACTTACATCAACGAAACGCTTTACATACCAGAAGGAATATACTACGCAGAAAACTGGTATAGTCTCGCAGAAGTAATAAATATTTCAAACAATCAACAACAGCTACTTATTGAACAACCCATAAAAGCAGAAATATATAACGACGAAAAATTCATCGAATTGAATAGTGAAAATATCGATTTCCTCCCATTAATTCGAACAGAACAATTAAATATTGAGGAAAAGCAAAACCTTCTAAAACTATGCCAAAAATACACGGACATATTTTTTAAAGAAAATTAAAATTTAACATTCACAAACAAAATTAAACACAGGATAACTACGACTGACAATATTCCTATTCACACAAAATCTTATCGCTACCCTCATATACACAAAACTGAAGTCCAACGCCAAATTGCAGATATGCTTAGACAAGGAATCATCCGCCCAAGTTATTCCCCATGGAGTGCTCCAGTATGGATTGTATCGAAAAAACCAGATGCAAGTGGCAAACAGAAGTGGCGGTTAGTAATTGATTATAGAAAACTGAATGAAAAAACTATTTCAGACAGATACCCTCTTCCAAACATTAACGAGATTTCAGATAAATTAGGAAAATGCAAATCGTCGCCGGCTTGTTACTGTAGACCAATGACTTCACATAACCCCAAAACGGGACGGCTTGTTAAATGGACCGTAAAATGGCTGTAATGCTCTTAAAGTAGCAGCAACAGAACAATTATTTTCATAAAAAATTTGCACGATTTGCAATTGTTGCTCAAGTGTGTAGCGTTCCATGATGAAATGTATACTAATGAAGTTTACAAATGACAAGCGAAAAATAAAAAATATTGCGTCGTTCGCCCTCCCTATCGGAAAAAAGTTGAAGCGCACCTATTAAAAAACCCTATACTTCACTACGCTTGATCTAGCAAGAGGCTTCCACCAAATTGAAATGGACAAAAAAGATATCCCTAAAACTGCATTCACAGTAGAAGGTGGCCATTACGAATACGTACGAATGCCTTTCGGCCTAAAAAATGCACCTTTAACTTTCCAACGAGTAATGGACAATGTTCTAGGTGAACTCGTAGGCAAAATATGTCTTGTGTACCTTGATGACATTATCATATACTCCACTTCCCTTCAAGAACACATTCACAGCCTACAAACAGTGTTCGATAAACTGCGATCCTCCAATTTTAAAATTCAGCCAGATAAATCGCAATTTCTCCACAAAGAAACCACCTTTCTTGGACATATTATCTCCACAGAGGGCACTAAGCCAAACCCCGCAAAAATAAGTGATATAAAAAGTTTTCCAATACCTCAAACCCGAAGACAAATCCAAAGTTTTATAGGTCTCGTAGGATACTACCGGAAATTTATAAAAGACTTCCCAAAACTCACTAAACCCTTAACTGAATGCCTGAAAAAAGAAAAAACAATTGAACTAAATGACCGTTATATAAATGCTTTCAATACATGTAAATCTATATATATAAATGTGAAAATCTGTCCCTATATTCGCTTAAAACTCGCGAACGGGCTCACCTATCCAAACCAAATGTTTAGGCTTTGTTTGGACTATTCAGTAGATGGTTTCTGTTTTAAAATTTTAAGAATCGGATACCAGGGTCTCGAGAAATAGGCCAAAACGTGAACCCGGGTAACCCTAGGATGTGTTTGTACAATATGGGTAGCAAATGGAAGCTGTTGGTGAATGCTTTAGTTCAGAGTATTTTTCATGCCGCTCCGTGACTAGGGTCCCGAGATAGAGACCAACACGTGGACCCTAGAATGTGTTTGTACAATATGGATAGCAATTGGAAGCTATTGGTGAATGCTTTAGTACAGAGTATTTCTCATGCCGCTCCGTGACTGGGGTCTCGAGATATAGGTCAAAATGTGCGCCCGGGTAACCTTCGGATGTGTATATACAATATGGGTATCAAATGTAAGCTGTTGGTGAATGCTTTAGTTCAGAGTATTTTTCATGCCGCTCCGTGACTAGGGTCCCGAGATAGAGACCAACACGTGGACACTAGAATGTGTTTGTATAATATGGATATCAATTGGAAGCTGTTGGTGAATGCTTTAGTACAGAGTATTTCTCATGCCGCTCCGTGACTGGGGTCTCAAGATATAGGTCAAAACGTGGGCCCGGGTAACCTTCGGATGTGTATATACAATATGGGTATCAAATGGAAGCTGTTGGTGAATGCTTTAGTTCAGAGTATTTTTCATGCCGCTCCGTGACTAGGGTCCCGAGATAGAGGCCAACACGTGGACCCTAGAATGTGTTTGTACAATATGGAAATCAATTGGAAGCTGTTGGTGAATGCTTTAGTACAGAGTATTTCTCATGCCGCTCCGTGACTGGGGTCTCGAGATATAGGTCAAAACGTGGGCCCGGGTAACCTTTGGTTGTGGATGTGCAATATGGGCATCAAATGAAAGCTGTCGATAAGTGCTTTAACGTGGGGTAATTTTCATACCTATTGATGACTAGGGTCTCGAAATATATGCCAAAACGTGGACCCACCGTGTCTTTGCCCAGCGAAGCGGGTCGGGTTTGCTAGTATTATATATTTTAACTAACGACCCCTTACTACAATATCCTGACTTTACATATTAACAACAGACGCTAGTAATTTCGCACTAGGCGCAGTTCTATCCCAAGGACACATAGGGTGCGACAAACCAATATGTTATGCTAGTCGCACACTCAGTGAATCAGAATGCAACTATTCAACAATAGAGAAGGAATTATTAGCCATAGTATGGGCTACTAAATATTTCCGTCCTTACCTTTTTGGGCGCAAAATTTTCATTATAACAGACCACAGACCTCTGACATGGTTGATGAGCTTAAAAGAACCTAATTCAAAATTGGTCAGATGGCGGCTCAAACTAGAGGAATTCAATTACGAAATAATTTATAAAAAAGGAAGATTAAACACAAACGCCGATGCACTTAGCCGAATTAAATTAGACCTACCAACCGCAGTAGACATAAATATAAATGACACTCTGTCTAATCAAGGCACCTCTGGTAGCACAGCACATTCAGCAGAAGAAAACCTCAATGATAGCATATATATATCAGAAAAACCTTTAAATGATTTTAATCTGCAATATATTTTCGAAAAAACCCCTAAACGGTTCGGAAATATTAACAGAAATGCCTTTCAAAAATAAACAACGGCGAATATTCAGAAAAGCAATATTCACTGAAGAAGTAATAACTGAAATTTTTAAAAAATTCCTAAATCCAAACCAGGTATCAGCTGTATTTACCGACGATGGCACTTTCCAAATAATCCAAACAGTGTACTCAAAATTTTTCTCGAACAGTAAATTATTTAAGCTATTGCGTTGTAAAGATTTATTAAATGACGTAAAAACACTGACGAACAGGAAGAAATAATAAGAAACTTGCATCAAAACAATAACCATCGGGGTATAAACCGAACCCATCTCCACCTTAAAAAAAAATTCTATTTCCCATTCATGACAAACAAATTATAACCATTCAATAAACCATTAATAAACAAATTGAAACCATTCAATGACACACACACCAAATAGAAACCACTCTAGATTATCAACACAAATTTAATAAAGCTATGCAAAGTAGACTACTTAATATTACTAATCACATTAACACGGAACAAGATAAAATCGAATTATACCTTAACAAACTAATGAATAGTATATCAAAAGAAGATAATAGATTTTTAGAACTCCAATATATTAACCAAATAAACTACAACATAGATCTTTTAACTAATCACTTAGCCAATATCGCTGAATTAATTATGTTAGCAAAATTGAAAATAATACCGAAATTTATATTGTATTAAGTACTAGAGAAATAAACGAAATACATGAACAAATAAAAAACCAATCAGTAAAAATCATATCCAAAGATCAAGTATATGAACTGCTTTAATTACAAGCATACTACAATAATTCAAATATTATATATTTTCAATATCCAAATACCAAATCTATCAAAAGAAATCTATAAACTTTACCATATTGTTCCCCTACCTAAAAATAAAACCAAACAAATTAAAATAAAACCATATATAGGGTTATTCAATAGGTGCGCTTCAACTTTTTTCCAATAGGGAGGGCGAACGACGCAATATTTTTTATTTTTCGCTTGTCATTTGTAAACTTCATTAGTATACATTTCATCATGGAACGCTACACACTTGAGCAACAATTGCAAATCGTGCGAATTTTTTATGAAAATAATTGTTCTGTTGCTGCTACTTTAAGAGCATTACGGCCATTTTACGGTCCATTTAACAAGCCGTCCCGTTTTGGGGTTATGTGAAGTCATTGGTCTACAGTAACAAGCCGGCGACGATTTGTGAGCTCAGAGCCAATATTGAACGCGAAATTGCTGGAATTTCGGCCGATTTATGCAAAAGAGTGGTCGAAAATTGGGTTCAACAATTGGACTTCGTAAAACGTGCACGCGGTGGTCATGCAAAAGAAATCGAATTTCATACTTAAATTTATATGTTCAAACTCGATAATAAAAAAAAAAATTAGTTAAAAAAGTCAAACCGTTTGTGTTTTAATCAAAAAAGTTCAAAAGTTGAAGCGCTTTTACTGAAAAACCTTTTATAACATATAATAAAAACAACATTCAGTTTTTTGACATAAATTGCCCAAAGATAGAAGGTCAGTACTACTGCATGTCATCGCAATACACCCAACACACTACGAACTCCACCTGTATCGCTCCACTAATAACCAACAAAGACGCAATATGTGACCTAGAAGATAACGGCGAGAAAAGTTCCATCACCCAACCAGAACCAAACTACATCCTCTTCATTAACGTTAACAAAGCTATAATTAAATCAAATCGCAACGAAGAACCATATGCGATAAATGGCACAGCTCTTCTACACTATGTTAATTGCACAGTCTACGTCAACGATGAAGCCTTCAAAGACACCCCTCTGCAGTATAAAGAAGAAATCTTCATACCACCGGCTACCTATTCAAAAATAGTACCAAGGCTGATCGAAGAAAAACTTAGTCTGAGCAAACTAAGGGGGTACCAGATAGAAAACTATGAGGCAGCATCCAAAAAAAAAAACAATTTCACGATAATCATAATATCCGCCTTTGGGATTGCGGTCATCCTCATCATCGCGTATGTCACCAAGAAAACTAACGCCAAATATTTGCCAAACCATTTTTTCACCGCTCCCGAAACGTATTTGCATATATGGGACAACTAAGTTTAATTGCATCTTTATTAAATACTAGCAAACCCGGCCCCCTTCGCTGGGCACACTTAAATAGAATAGATATGGTTTAGAACAGAAAATATATGATTTTCATATTATTTATTTCTTTATTCTTTATTCAAGCGCTTTGGCATAAACAATATTTTTTGTTTTTCTATTTGTTTTTGAGTAAATATAAAATATAAATTGAAAATCAGGAAAAAAGAAGATTGTTTTTAAATTTCAAATCAACGCATATTAATAAACAATCGTCTTTTTTCCTGATCATCCATGAATTTTTCGTTTCAATTTATATGTTTTATTAAGCATTGGAGCTTTTTTAACCATTATCCATTTATATTTTTCAAAAAAAAAAAAACGAAAAAAATTGTTTTTTCCACGAACACATAATTTCATTCGGATTTCACATTAAATTCTCAAATTTCGTAAGAAATTATTCACTGTTCCAAAATCCACTCCAAAAAAATTCACAAACAATTTTTACATGTTGCACTTACGTTTTTTCCTTATGGCATCCAAATCAGAAAGAAATATTGACACATTGTAACTCACACTGTCAATTTGACAGTTCAGTTCCGCCCCAAGCGTTAAAAAAGTAAGCGACATTATGGCTGGCTCAAAAGAACGCTGTACCCGTTGCCACTGCTCCGAATTACAACCAAACTTTACGAAACCCATTTTCAATACTTACTTAACAATGTGCATAAGTTTGGTTTAATTCGGTGCAAAGACACGGCGGGTCCACGTTTTGCCATATATTTCGAGACCCTAGTCATCAATAGGTATGAAAATTACCCCGTATTAAAGCAGCTTTCATTTGATACCCATATTGTACATACACAACCAAAGGTTACCCGGGTCCTCGTTTTGACCTATATCTCGAGACCCCAGTCATGTAGCGGCATGAAAAATACTCTGTACTAAGGCATTCACCAACAGCTTCAATTTGATATCCATATTGTACAAACACATTCTAGGCTCCTTGTTTTGGTCTCTATCTCGAGACCCTAGTCACGAAGCGGCATGAAAAATACTCTGAACTAAAGCATTAACCAACAGCTTCCATTTGATACCCATATTGTACATACACGTCCGAAGGTTACCCGGGTCCACGTTTTGACCTATATCTCGAGACCCTATCTACCAATAGGTATTCAAACTATACGGAAATCATCTTCAATACCTACTTAACAATGTGTGTAAGTTTGGTTTAATTCGGTTCAAGGACACGGCGGGTCCACGTTTTGGCATATATTTCCAGACCCTAGTCATCAATAGGTATGAAAATTACCCGCACTTATTAACAGCTTTCATTTGATATCCATATTGTACAAACACATTCTAGGGTCCACGTTTTGGTCTCTATCTCGAGACCCTAGTCACTGAGCGGCATGAAAAATACTCTGAACTAAAGCATTCACCAACAGCTTCCATTTGATACCCATATTGTACATACACATCCGAAGGTTACCCGGGTCCATGTTTTGACCTATATCTCGAGCCCTATCCACCAATAGGTATCCAAACTATACGGAAACCATCTTCAATACCTTCTTAACATTGTGTGTAGGTTTGGTTCAATTCGGTGCAGACACGGCCGGTTAGCGAACACACACAAAAAGTTGACTTTATTTTATATATAAGATTTTTTTCAGTTTGTGTCCAAAAAATCCAAATATCTTACGGAACCCTATTTTTTTCCAAAATAAAATGTAATCCATGTTACTCCTGGATAATGTAGTTTTCGAATGGTGAAAGAATTTTTAAAATCGGTCCAGTAGTTTTTGAGCCTATTCGTTACAAACAAACAAACAAACAAACAAACAAAGTTTTCCTCTTTATAATATTAGTATAGATATAAGATTTTTTTCAGTTTGTGTCCGAAAAATCCAAATATCTTACGGAACCCTATTTTTTTCCAAAATAAAATGTAATCCATGTTACTCCTGGATAATGTAGTTTTCGAATGGTGAAAGAATTTTTAAAATCGGTCCAGTAGTTTTTGAGCCTATTCGTTACAAACAAACAAACAAACAAACAAACAAACAAACAAACAAACAAACAAACAAACAAACAAACAAAGTTTTCCTCTTTATAATATTAGTATAGATTTACTCAAAAACAAATAGAAAAACAAAAAATATTGTTTATGCCAAAGCGCTTGAATAAAGAATAAAGAAATAAATAATATGAAAATCATATATTTTCTGTTCTAAACCATATCTATTCTATTTTAGTGTGCCCAGCGAAGGGGGCCGGGTTTGCTAGTCCATTTATATTTTTCAAAAAAATAAAACGAAAAAAATTGTTTTTTCCACGAACACATAATTTCATTCGGATTTCACATTAAATTCTCAAATTTCGTAAGAAATTATTCACTGTTCCAAAATCCACTCCAAAAAAATTCACAAACAATTTTTACATGTTGCACTTACGTTTTTTCCTTATGGCATCCAAATCAGAAAGAAATATTGACACATTGTAACTCACACTGTCAATTTGACAGTTCAGTTCCGCCCCAAGCGTTAAAAAAGTAAGCGACATTATGGCTGGCTCAAAAGAACGCTGTACCCGTTGCCACTGCTCCGAATTACAACCAAACTTTACGAAACCCATTTTCAATACTTACTTAACAATGTGCATAAGTTTGGTTTAATTCGGTGCAAAGACACGGCGGGTCCACGTTTTGCCATATATTTCGAGACCCTAGTCATCAATAGGTATGAAAATTACCCCGTATTAAAGCAGCTTTCATTTGATACCCATATTGTACATACACAACCAAAG
>JAYXIM010054160.1:0-60385 GCA_037575425.1 Anastrepha fraterculus
CACAAAATTCGTCTTGGAGTGAACTACGACCACGATTGAATTCACCATACCATCGATAAACATTGGTCCTTGATGGAGCTTCATTGCCAAAAAATGAATACATTGTTTAGAGATATTTCGACCACATCGTATCTATCGCAACAATTTCATGTGGCTAATAAATGCTTCAATTTTGGGTCAAATTGGATCATGAATACGATTTTTAGAAATATTTCGACCACCGCGTCACCTATCGGGAAATCCTACAATTTTCTTTTAATCGACGTGAAGATAAATTATTCTATGAGTTTGAACTTAATCGGCTGGCTACATTTTACGCGGAAACTTGTATTTATAAGATTTTGGGAAAAGCCAGCTTACATAGTTATATTGTTTTTCTTAAAAAATTCTATAAAAATGCTTTTCAGATCTTCAAAACAGGCTCTCCCTTAAATAAAGCTCATGCTCTAGCTTTATTACCTCCCGATTAACAGGGCTATGCTCGTTTGATTATTCCTACGATGCATATGCATATATGAACATTAGGGTGGAGCAACTTTTGCGGCATTGTTCCTCGCAGATTAGAGAAGTCCGCTAGAGCTTGGCTCTAAAGTCAGTTTCGAGCCCTCAAACACTCCCAAATTTCATCTAATATCCCGATGCACATACTTTAAAAGATTTCTAAAATTTTTCGAATCTATGATTCTTACGAAATTTTATAGTCCTGACACGCTGGCGAGGAACTGAAAACGAGCTTTACTTCCGAATGTATATCTATTCTACTCATAAGTAAGAAATATTGCCAAGTGTAGATTTACATATGGAGATACTTTATTTTTATATACATACATATGTATGTATGTACGCATATGTGTTACAAAAATTAAGACTGCCCAAGTTCGTATGCACGCATTGGCTGTAAATAAGGCCATAAACCCTAAGCAATATTTCTTCATACCGAAAACATTGAACTCGACGCAATGCCTACTTATCATTGTCAAAATAATGTCAGCAGTAAAATGAATGCATTAATAATTTTTATTTTTTATTTAAACACTTTATCATTTTATTGCTTACGTTATTGTTTTGTTTGACACTGTACGAGTATGTGTGTGTTTACTTTTCATATTTGCTATGAGTCAAGTGACAAACAATTTGACGATTTCATTCATTAACCATGAGACCAATTTTTTTTATGTTTTTGCATTCATTGCGTTGCACGGTCCGTAGTTTCTAGTTGGAACGGTGAAATTAAGCGAATAAACGCGAATAATAAAATGCTGACGCGTTGAGACTTTGTGGTCAATCATTTTCAACAATTTGACAAACGCAATAAGATTTTTCCTTTAAAGGAGAGACGGCCAATTCTAAATGGAAACACAAGGTAATTTGTTTTATCATTTTGATCATTTGAACGTCAGATATTTTTTTGTTTGGAGCTTTTTAATGGCAGAAATACACTTGAAGGTTTGACTGCGGAGATGCGACCGCTATTAGAAAAAACTTTTTCTTCATTTTGGTGTTTCACGGAGATTCGAACCTACGTTCTGTATTCCGAATGGTAGTTACGCACCAACCCATTCGACTACGGCGGCAGAGCTTCATTTGCTTCGCTTCCTTTTAAATTAATTTTTGCAATAAAGCTTATAAATGAACAATTTTAAAATTCAAAGTAGTATTAATTAAATATGAAATTATTTTTTGTTTTCGTTTTCAACTACGCAGGGATAATTTTTATATTGCACTGATTTGACAGTGATGAGCATCAGATTTCCGAAATTTTACTAATAGGGCGCGTAGAGTTGGCATTGTTACAGAAATTTTGTGAGAGAACGTGATGCCATTTCATAAAAAGTGACATTGCTATATTTATTTTTGTAAATTGCAATTTTTTCTAAGTGTCAGTGCCAAAGTTACAACCGATTTCATTAAAAACAATTTATGTGTGTGGATGAGAGTCTAAATTAGGTTTGCCAAATGGTTTGATGCGTGACTATCATTCAGAAGTGCGTAAGTTCGAATCTCCGTGCATGAAACACCGAAATGCTAGTTTTAGTTTTTTTTTAAGTGATCACCCCTCGGCAGACAATGCCAAACCTCCGAGTGTATTTCTGCCATAAAAGAGCTCCTCATAAAAATCATCTGTCGCTCAGAGTCGGCTTAAAACTGTAGATATATACTTGTATATATACATATATAGAGTATAATTTACTGCTTCACTTATACGAAAGTATTTTCGCATAACAAACTGCATAACACTGAACAAAATTTAAAACATAATATGTACATACATATTCAACTTTTTCTCATAAATGAATTCTTTTCGTTTTGTTGGAAACCACGAATAGCCATAGATTAGCAATTATGAGATATTACCCTATAGTATATACTTCTTTTTAAATCAAGATACCACTTATGTTATTTTTGAATATTTATAGCTGTGATCTTTATCTTAGTTTCTGGGGCAGATATGACGTTAATAATTAAGAAAAGAAACAATAATTATGTGCATATAATAATAAAAATAAAAACTAAGAGACCATAACATTAAAAATAGAATTTTAAGGTATGATTGGAGAGTTGTGACGTTAATATTTACACTGTGCGACAAAATCAAATATCTTCCATTAAAACCCTATATTTTCTATGACATATTTCTGTCATTTAAGTTGAGTTTTGAGATTTACTGTATAAAGAGACTTATAATAAAATGAAAAATATTTGAGACAGAAAAGATCAATCTATTCGAAGTTACCGGGATTAAAATGATCCACGAAATTTGTTTTTGTTTTTATTTTTTTGTTTTTACATAAAACTGCTGAGCACATCATATACAAGGTGGTATTGTACACCAATCATATTTGACACTAGTGAACTAGGCAAGCTGCAGTGTATAAGTACAAACAGATAAACAATCACTCAAGATCTTTTTTTATGTAGTAAAAAAGTTATTCAAAAACAAAAGATTGTATTAGAGCCTTCGCAGCAGGGCAGCAAGTCGACTACAATTACATGGATTTTTTCAAAGCTTTCGACAGGGTCTCTCACAACATTTTACAGGTTCCATTACTCGAAGTGACTTCAGATCGCTCGCGCAGCTAATGGCGAAGAACGGAAAATATCTGACCGTAGCATTCGCCATATATTGAAAAATGATCTCAAAGTTAAGTCTTACAAGATCAGAAAGGCGCATGATCTCACACCAAAGCAGCAACAAGTCAAACTTGAGAGAGCGAAGGAGTTGATTCGCTTGGCCGAAAGAGGTCAATTTCCGAACATTGCGTTTTCTGACTAGAAAATTTTTCGAATTAAGCAATTCGTAAACTCCCAAAACGATCGGGCTTATTTGACCGACCGTTAATACGAGAATTTGAGCCTACGTATGGTCATTCGAACCAATTTCCCATCGCAAGTAATGGTTTGGGCCGCAGTGCCCGCTGATGGACGCTCTCCCATCGTTTTCATCGGGCCTGGCGTCAAGGAAAATGCGAAATATTATCGGGAAAGTATTCTGTATTCTGGAGGTTGCTTTGAAGCCGCGGACACGCAAACATTTCAGTTGTAGACCATGGCCGTTCCAACAGGACTCGGCAGCGTCTCACAAAGCTCGAGTGAACCAAGAATGGCTGAAAAACACCGTTCCGAAGTTTATAACGTCCACACAATGCTTTTCAAATTCACCAGGCATGAATCCGATGGGGTATTCTCTTTGGGCCATGGGGAGCAAGGTCCGAACTAATAGATTCACCAGTCTCGAGGCGCTGAAAAAAGCCATTGTCCGCGAGTGGCCTAAAATACCTGCAAGTCACATTCGGGCAGCTTGCGATTCATTTCTGGGCCGTCTCAAGGCCATAGTCAATGCAAAAGATGGTAATATCGAGCAAAAGTAAATTGATTCTTAATTTTTCATTAGTATCACACATTTTTTACTTTGAATAGAATAAAAGGAGTTTTCCAAACTAAATTTATGGTCTTTTTAATTGGTTAGATTTGGTGTGCGGACCCTGTACTATATAAATTATCTTCGCTTGGGTTTCACTCTGTCTTCTTGCAGTGGTGGAGTTCCTATTTTTGCGCAAGGCATCACAATTGGTCGCAGTTGATGGTGTTTTCTCCGAAACATTTAATGCCTACTCTAAAGTGCCACAGGGAAGCGTTTTAGGCCCGCTACTCTTTGAGCTACTCATAAACGACATTAGTAATTGCTTCTTATTTGCTAATTTTCTGTTATATGCTGACGATTTAAAAATATTTTCAGTTATAAATAATACAACTGACGTATGCTGGCTTCAAGCAGCAGGAGTAGAAAAATATGTTATGTGGTGTCAAAAATCTAAACTTTCATTAAATATCAAAAAATGCTGGTATGCCACTTTTTCATAAATCCCTATTGCCTTTCATGCTTCTTATAGCATATCTAATACATATTGTACTTCAATCAGTTAAAGAATGTAAAGATTTGGGTGCAACTTTCTGAGAGTCGTTTGTGGTTTAATAGTCACATTAATTTTATCTTAGGCTTTGTACGACGGAATAGCTCACGGGCTCTTATACCCTGAAATTGTTGTTTACTGTATTCCTTCGCTCAAGGTTGAAATACGCCGCCTTTAGTTGGAGGTCATACTATACATTTCTAAAAGACAGGATCGAACGTGTACAAAAGGTGTCTCTGAAATTTAAACTAAGATCAGTAAAATTTTCTGATCATATCACATCTTACTCATCCCATCTTTGATCAACCTGAAGTCCTTAGAAAGTAGAAGATCGATTATTTCTCTCTCGTTTGTTTTCTATGTTATTAAAGGCGACAAAGACTGCCCCTTTCTGCTTCAACGTATTCACTTTCTTACAATTCCTGGAATTCTTCGTAACGCTCTTCCTTTCTATTTAATAAGTCCTAAACAAATTATGCTCGAAATGCTCTTATTTAACGTGTCCTTCGTGATTTAATGAGATCTCCAATTTTAACGTGCTAGATTTCTCATTTTCTAAGAAAGATTTTTCTGTACTAATGAACTTTGTCTCTTATTGGCTTGTATATTTTAATTAGGTGTAAGTTTGCCATTGAGTTTGTATATATTTTCATTTTTCTTCAGTTTTAGTAGTCAGCCTGAAATTATTTTTTCTCGACTTCTTCAAATAAATACAATAAATAAAATTGCATGATTAATTTTGCACCACCTTGTAAGAATGTGCAAAAGCGTGAACACTTTGATCCCCTAAAAAATCAGCCGCAAACTTTCAAATGAGCGATATTTATTTTTTTAATTTTTCTTCTCTACCAGAATCTATTAGGTTTTTGTGTTGTCGGGTGTATAAAAAAAGAATTGTATTAAAAATAAAAATAAAATCTAAGTGACCATAAAATTTTAAAAATAGGATTTCAAATAATTTGTTCAAATGTCTTTGACTTTCATATTACTAAAAAATACTAAGTTATTTATAGCCTCTGCGTTATTTTGAAAGCTAGAAAATTCAAGGCGATGGCGTAACCTTGACGAAGTATTATACAATATATGAGGTAGTTGAATATAATGGGTGTTTTTATAGAAGCCGAGAACTTTCAATGGACAAAACTATTTTCTGTGACAGCCGAATAGAGAGCTCTCGATTTTTTTGACTTGTTGCCAATTCGTCATGAACAGACCCGCGATGGAAAATATGCAAGTTGTTAAAATTTATTTTGAAAAGCATGATTCTAACCGAGAAACTTTTCGGATATTCTTTTCCTTTATTTATAAACCATTGCGCTTAAAATACTATTAAAATTTGGTCTTTGGCCAAGCTCCTCTTCCTATTTATGGTATGCGTCTTGATATAACATTTTTCTACAAATAGAGGATCATACTGTTTTATGCCGCGTTCGAACGGCGGTTGATTTTTTATAAGCAGCTTTTTCAAGGCAGAAATGCACTCGTAAGTTTGTCGTTGCCTGCCGAGGGACGATCGTTTTTGGAAACAAACTTTACCGTCTCACATTTGGTGTTTCGTGCACGAGGTTTCGAACCTATTCCTAGATGATATAAAATTATCTGTGAAATAAAGGCTAATTTATTATTATTATAAATATTTTTTTGTATTTCATTTTCATTTAAGCTTTTTCGCTTCCAAAAAAACACCCTTTACAAGTGGAAAATATGAGACTAGTCAACATCGTTTTTTACTGTTTTGACAGGAGCTGAAAGTTTTCAGCTGGTGTGGTTACAAGTGAATTATGTTATATTCCTATAGATGTTGCCGATTGTATGTATTAATCGACGTCGAATTCTTAGTAGACAATTTTAAATCAGCTGTTCGTATCCGTGGTCGTCCGTGCAGATTTCGTTATTGCATGTAGGGATGAGTAGCCAAAAATATTCCATACAAGTGACTTTAATTTTTTCATAAGAAGTAATTTAGACAGCAATTTGCATACCACTAAAACTTTGCCGCTCACTCTAAAAATGAAGAGCATCCACGAAGAAATATACTACGTGAAATAAAACTACAGCACTAGTGTTGAATCGTGTGCTTGTTAGGCAGGGAAATCAAGCAAAAACAGTAGGACTAGCATGCTTGAGTAGAAATAAAAGTTATATGCCTGTACTTATAAACACTGTAGACAGTTAGTAACGTCTACATGACATTTATTACTTGCAAGGTATAAAATAATGTTTATTCTGGCAGCTAATGTTTTTTTAGATTAGAAAAGTGGCAAGTGCATGAGTAATTATTAATATAATAATATAATAAAAATAATTAAAAGGCGATATTGAAGAGGACGACATATAAAAGAGAACTCTAAGGTATTTCGCTTTCTAAAGGATAAATATCGGAAAATGTGTTTTGAATTTTTACACGAAATTTTAAATTTTTTAGAAAAGTCTTCACAAAGCAGAGTATTTTGGGGTTCACTCCCCATAAGTTGTTACGATTTGGGATTACATGGGAGCCAACTCGGTCAAATGCTTTCTCAAAGTTAAGCAAAATGTGGAGATTTGGTTGCGACCTGAAAGGGCTTTCATAGCAGGCATCGGTGCAAGCTCTATTGGGTATAAATGCAACTTAGTTAGAGTTAATAAGGTGATGTGTCTCAGTAAATCATGCGATGCGATTTGCTACGATTCGTTAAAGTAATTTTTAAAGGCAAGAAGAAGAAATATAGGGCGGTAGCCATCCGTTGAGAGATACATCTAAGCATCAACTTTGGTGCACATTTTTAAAAGAAGTTCAATAAAATTGGACGCTCTTTAATCAGAATTTCATGATATAATAAAGTGCAAGTGACTCCTAAATTGCGTTTATACTTGATAATTTTTTTGCTGACGGTGTTGTGCATTTTCTCCCATATAACAAATGCTCAAAATGCTTTTATTATGGCAGAAAACAACTCCGTTAGCAAAAAAATTGTAAAAAAGCAACATGGTTTTTGAGTCACCTGAAACTTATATTTTCTTAAACTAAAATTTTAAAGGCTTCAAAAGGTTATACCAAAGTTTTTATTAGAAAATATGAAATTTGGATGAGAATTTATTGATTTTGTTTTTAATTTGCATCAAACTTGAAACTTGCTGCTTTTGTACAAGAATCAACAGTGTTTTCATAAAACTTTTCTCAAATTAAATGTGAAACAAATAAATGGTCACAATTTGTCGCTTAGTTCTAGTTGTACAGTTGTACAGTTATACAGTGCACCCGACCGCGCTTGAAAAATCGTTCCAATGCGAACCTCTACATGTACACAAAAACATTTATGGCAAAGCTGTTAAATTTAGATTACGATTAGAAATCGAATCGCTTAGTTGATTTTATTAATCCTAATGGCCCGGAGATTAATAATCAATTATTTTTATAAGTAATGAAAAAATAATTGAGAACTTTTTATTCTTTATTTAATTTATTAGTTCTTGATAATTTGTTCTTGATATTCTTCGTCATAAATAATTATTTTTTAATCTTGACTGAAAATAATTTGCTTTGATGGTATATTTATTATATGATATATGGTGTTATGATTATTATTGGGAATGAAGTACCGCAACCTTAAGATCTATTGCGCCCATTTAAAGGGTTTAAATATTGCCCTTTTATCATACAGGGTGACAAAAAGTAACTGTAAACAAACTTCTCTGTGCAATTAGATGAATGTAAAATTTTTTTAGCGAATGCTCTTATTTTGTGATTGTTGTGCGGGATGCATTTTGCTTCACTTTCATATCCTTCTGTACATAGGTAGTTGCCAATAGAATGATTGTAATATTTACTATATCAAGCATCCCACGCTTTTAACTCTAATTTGAATTATTCTATTTGTATCTTAATTTTTGTTATAGTTCTGTTCTGAGGTAGTTGACTATGACTGATCGTTCGATTTGCTATTCCTTCATCATAGGTCTCTTTGTCATTAAAATTTATTTTCTACTTTTTAGTTCGATTAGCAATAAAAGCGTGTTTTTTATTTATGGAAGGAAACACTCAACACCATCAGCAGGAAAAAAATGCCAGAAACCAACGCAATTTTTGCACCACTTGTATCTTGCACTTTATTAGACCAAAATTTAATGAACTATAAAACTGCATACGCGAAATTTTTCTAAATATTATATTTCCATCATTTGGGGTTTCGAACCCATGCACTTCTGAATGGTAGTCATGCACCAAGCCATTCGGTTATGTAAACCACCACATAGTAAGCGAATAAAATTGACAGAAGTAATGATAAAATTGGCAGTGGTCACTAATATTTAATTAATATTGAATATTTAATTCAATAAATACAATAAATTTAATACTTTACTTTTTTTAAAGAATAATAAATTCATTCATACTTTTGTATTTTACTCTAATTTAGTAATGAATAAAACAAATATAGAAAATCACAGCACATAAATGAAACATTAACCTAGACAATTCAAAATTTCACCGTTCAAGATGGAACCACATTTGGAAATAAGTAAATAGTATATATTTGACTCAAAACATATTCATTTAAATTCAATCAAAGTTCATTCGTTTTGTTTTCAAAAATTATTTATAAAGAATCGCTCCACTTGAATTCGAGCTTCTTAATTTGTTTGCTTTCATTTTAAAGTGTTTCCCATACAAATTCGTATTAAAATTTGATCACCTTTCGTTTTGACCTTCTTTGTTTTCGCACCTCTCACACTTCAATATTCTGTGGGTATTCACCAGCATTAATTTACTTTTCAGCTGTTATGCAAATGTCTGCTGTCCTTTAATTAAATCAATTAAAAATGTTACCAAATTGGTGAAAAGAAGAAAAGCGTGAACAAAGAAATGATAAAATCAACGAAAGGAAGAACAAATGAACCTGTAAAGCGTGACTTGCTTTGATTTGCTTATGAATGCACCTTAAGTGAGATGTAATCGGTGCGATGTTTTGTTCGAAAATGTACAGGTTGAAATAAATACGGTTATCTGCTTGGGACTTTCAATTTGTAGTTTAAACCTTGGCGGATTTTGAACTCATATCCGTGTGGTGATAAACCAAAATAGCTGTTACTTTCAAAGTGATAAACTAAATGGGAAATTTTATCCGTCGTTCCGTTCCATATTGGGTTATAGCAAATGCCAAAAAGTATGCGATATGTATAGAAATATGTACAATAAGTAAAATTCCGCAGCCTTTCCTTAGCTGGATGCTCCACCAAATGATGATGAGCCATTTCTGAGCAATAACACCAAAAAGGTGAGGTAAAGCAACTATGAAAAAGGAAGATTTCCATAATATTGGACCACCAGCCATTGCATACCTAAGTTGACCTTAATTATATGAAAAATTCATTTAAAACTATAATAGATTTTAGGTAGGTATAGTGGTTGTCGGTTGACATACCTAGGCCTGCTTTAGGCCCATTGTGATACCACCGGTGCTGTCCCCTCTCCTCACTCTACATTGTCCTCATTGAACCAACCTGTGGCTTTAATATATCTAACAAGACTTGCTATTTTTATATTGGCTACTTTTGCCAAGTTATTCAGGGAACTTTCTTGTAAAATATTGAACGTTCTTCTATCCAGAGCCATGCACCCCCGCATAGCAAGTGTTCTATAGTCTCTTCTTCTCCGATGTCGTTACAGCTTCTGCAATAGTCGTTATAGGGCGCTCCCAGTTTGCTGGCATGCCTGCCAATCAGAAAATGCCCTGTTAGGACCCCGAGAAGATTTCTCATGCTTTTCCTGTTTAGTTTCAACACTCGGTTTGTGCGGCCCATGTTCCATTCCGGCATAGATTTTACATTTTTATAGTGTTGTCTTTGAGAGTATCTAAAAAAACTTAATGGCAAATACTTTTATAGAACAGTTTAACCCACTATTTTTCATCCGTAAGAGTCATTGGTAAAACCATTGTTTTTGGGGTTCTCTCAGATAAAAGCAGTATGTCTTGTCTAAGACATTTCGTAATTTTTATGAATTCTTGTTGGCCAATTCAGATCAAGTCTCTCTTGCGTTACTTTCTAGTTACATATACATATCACCGTGGCACTCGCTATGTTTAACAACATTTCGTTCAAGCCTGTAACTTAAAATTAAAACAAAAAAAAAATAAAAATTACTACTGACTTGTAGCGCTCGCCGTTAAAGGCGCTGAGCTTCATCAACGGCGCCGGCTCAAAATCTATACCAAAGAATTATTCTTTATGGATGCACAGCATTGAGCCCATGTCGATTGCAGTCATTCGGAAATTTTGCTTGCTAATATAGTTATTAGCCATATTCTCTTCTTCTTAGCATCACAGTCCATGGTGAACCATTGCTTCATTCACACATTTCGCCACCCGTCTGCATCTAAGGCTACTTCCTTCCACCGCCGCACGTTCAGTTGTGCAAGGTCATTTTCTTCGAGCCATCTCTTTCTGGGGCGATCTCTTATTCGGCCTCCAACAGGGCACAATTCAATTGTCTTTCGAGTTGTTCTTGCCTTGGGCATTCTAAACCATCTTATCCTCTGAGATTTTATAAATCTCTCGCCGTATTTTCTTGTATCCGAGTAGCCAAAGAACATTCCAATTCGGTTAATTCAGCTATGACAGTACTGATATAAACTATCCTTTGCCCACAAAAATTCAACAGAGAGCCAAACGAGATAACGTTTGAATTGAAAATTTCCACGTTATTTCATGATCAATCACAAAAGTGGCATAATCGAACATTGCAGCACCACACATCAAGTCGTACTGCTTTATGCGAGTTGGATTCTACTGGGCTAATATATGCGAGTTGTGCTATTGCTTTACAAGTAAATTGGCATTTAAAGGCGTCAAAAGAATAAGGCTTCATATAAAAGTTTGCCTCGCCTTTAAAGTTGGTTGATTTAACGGATAATCAGCATTGTCTGTGGTCATCAACTTTGAGCTGCTGAGTCGGTTGGACCCTGTATGGTTGAAGACTTAAGTTCCGACGTAAAATTGACCAAGTTAAAATCTTTGAAAGGCCGTGTTCTTGTGCGCGGCGTGAAATTGACTGCCTCTTGTTTCCCTGTATACTTTCACAGACAGGAATTATGGCCTCAAGTGATTTGGCGTTTATTGCAGGTGCGGGTGTTGCCTGATTATTTATCTAACTGGTAGTCTCGAATTTTTGTCACCAAATGTTGTGGAGTCGACTGTGAGGGGACACCGCGCCTGCCGCAAAATGGTGAATACTAATTTTTATACCCAAGTTTTATCATTTGCACGTGTCGTTCAATCACGTAACTTGCGTGGTGATTTGGCATTAGTGACTGAATAATGAGCAATGTGCGAGGGGACCAGCAAAAGTTGGGTAAATTGAATTGAAAAAAGTATACATTTTTTTCCATTGTAATCTTCATTATTTTTTATCATCTCCACCCCAATCCCCATTAATTTCAGTAAATTTTGTATATCTGTAAATCCAAGTAAGTTCAGCATTAACCGCATTTATTATCTCTTCGGTGCTAACAAAGAAATTTCTTCTCAAAAATTTTCTTAATTTTTTTAAATAACCAGAAATTACCCAGCGCCCGATCTGGAGAATATGGCGATAGAGGAATTTCTTCAATGCCAAAAAGCGCAATGAAGGTACTTATCATTTCAGCAGTGCGTGCTGGGTAAAGTATCGTGGTGTAAGGAGTAGCAACGCAGTTACTTGTTTTTCCTATTTTCAAGTCAATTTTTGAACACTTTTGGTAAGCAGTACATCATTTGGCACTTACTGTTTGAGAAGAATCTAATGGAAAGTAACAACTATTTTTGCAACTTTTGTTGCTGAAATTTGCTGCCTGGCTATCACAGATGGATTTGCCCTTTTCAGGGTCTATACCAAAGACTGCTATTTCGTTTACGGCTCATACTTAAAAAACCAAGCTTCGTCATCTGTTACGATCATATTAAAGTTGCCCGTTTTCGAATTTGCTTAAAAAATATGGTGTTGAGCAAAATTTACTTTTCTCTTCTCTGCTACTTTTTGTGTCTGATTTAAAATTCATCGAAGCCATTGAGCAGATTTCTTTGTGCAATGCAAATCATTATGCGAAATTCCCAATACTGCCATAGAATTCAAGCCTACTATTTACTATATATCATTTCCTGTACCTCTTGTGGGTCTCTACCAATTTTTCGCTTCACCAGCGCCACATTTATTTCGGCGGTCGACGATTTTGGCCGTCCTCCCGAGGCTCGTCCCCCATAGAAAAATGCTCAGTGTGGAATCTTTGTTACCACTTACAAATAGTCTTAAGAGATGGAGTGCCCGTTTTATAGTATATGCAGTTTGGAATTCAGTGAAAGTTTCGATAGGCTTGAGTTGACGTCGAAAGCCATAAAGTACTGAATAACGAATTTCCTGCTGCGTCGGTGCCGGAATTTCTATTCACACTGGATCACTTATTATTTTACGTTTTCTCGTCGCCATTCGAACCAATTTTTCAGAAAGTTTATATGAAACGAATGGCATTTTCAAATTTTTGAAAAAAATTCAGTTATGGAATTTTGGTTAGTCCCCTCGTATTTATTTAATAGAGGCCGTCGACATAGGTAGTCCGTCAACATCGACTCGTCTCCTTTGTTAGCAGTTTAGACGAGCTTAAACGCCAATTCCTGGAAAGGAAATGGAAAGCTCTACAGTTTGATACCAATTTTTCAGCGATAAGTAGTAAATAAATAAAAAATAAAGTTATTCCCAAAGCTAAAAATATGCGTATATTTATTTTTAAAGCCAAAAATGTAAATCAAATGTAAATTTCAATTCGAATTCGGCCACAAAACAAAAAAGCAAATAGTGTTTCAAAGAAAATGTACCAATAAGCAGTCAAATGAGGATAATCAACATGAAACGAAGAGTAATTAGGGCTACCCGAACAAATTAAAAAACTTTTGAAAACTTCACTTTTATTCCGTGGAACGGGAAATAAATCAAAATAAACCGTAAAAAATTAACTGCGTACTTATAGAATCAATATACATATAGCAGAGAAGTAGAAGGAAATGACAACAAGTTAGACCCAAATAACTTTTTATTGAACGCATTCAAGTAGCAATCAAAGTTGTGGAAAACAAAAATTGTGTCGAAGGAAAATTTCGCAGGATGCAGTACTGGGCGTGCGGTAGTGGTGATGCGTAGAGCCTTTATATGTATGTAGGTACATCTGTACATATGTACGAGGGATGCCTTTTATATGTTGGGATTAGAGAACAAAAACAAATTTTAATCATCGAAAATCATTTTATTGTTTTTTAAAATATTCTCCATGAAGATCTATACACTTTTGCATGCGTTTGAACCAATTGTCGAAGCACTTTTGCCACTCTGAATGGGGTACCTCCAAAACATGCATTCTGAATGCCGCAACCGCTTCTTCAGGTGTCGAAAAACGTTGACCTCTCAGTTTGTTTTTTACGTACGGGAATAAAAAGAAGTCATTCGGTGCCAAGTCAGGACTATACGGCGGATGACCCATTAATTCGATGTTTTGGGTGCTCAAAAATGCAGTTGTTTGAGCCGATGTGTGAGAGCTCGCATTGTCCTGGTGAAGAGGGATCCGTCTTTGGCGATTGGTTTTCCTAATTTCTTGGAAGACAACTGGCAAACAAATGGTTGTGTACCACTCAGAATTTACTGTTCTGCGTTGTTCTAGTTCTGCGATTGACAAATTGTGTGGGATCCAACGCGAACAAATTTTTTTGACAGTCAAATGTTTATGCAATATTGAATGTATGTATGTCTTATGCCTCACTAATGCCTAAGATTGTCTCAATCTCACGATAGGTCACATGACGATCTTGCAATATCAGTTCGCGCACAGCATCAATGGTTTTCGGAACAACAACTGATTTTGGACGACCTTCACGAAATTCGTCTTGGAGTGAACTACGACCACGATTGAATTCACCATACCATCGATAAACACTGGTCCTTGATGGAGCTTCATCGCCAAAAAATGAATTAAGTTCATCCATGCAATGTTGCTGAATTAATCCCCATCGAAAGTTGTAAAAAATAATCGCACGAAAATGTTCACGATTTAATTCCATTTTTGGACCGAGATGAATCTTTTAAGTTACTGTAAACAACACAAATAGTGCTGGTATTTCAAAACGTTCTGAGTACGTAAAAAATGTCAAACTTTGCGATACAGTTGTCAGTTGCCAGATTGCAACACCAGGATTGCCAAATCCCGAAATATAAAAGGCACCCCTCGTATGCATCATATTTAAGTGAGAAAATTGACAGCTGCCAAAGGTGGGATGTTGTTCACTTGGCATCGCCAGCCATCCACTGTAGATGCCATAAATCTTCGAGAGCCGTTATGAAATAAAAAGCATTGTGGGGCATCGTTTACGTATTTTCGCACAAATATATGCATGTATGCGTGTACGAAAACATAAAAATTCATATGAAATCTACTGAATGTGTCGAATTGCCCTGGATGAATAGATATGTACATATATAGGTATATCTATTTGCTGGTGCGTGTATGATGCATGCGACCTGATGAGAAAATCAATATCAACATTCTGATGAAAGCACATCTTCTCAAAGCAGCCATATCGTATTCATAACGTGGACATGTATAGCATAAGTATGTATGCAATTTTGTGTGTACATACATTTGTTTATACTTCTGTATAGTTTTCTACGGTGTTGTGTTATTTTTTTTTTTTGTTTTGCGGTGCACATTTTTCATGTGATTCTATTGTTTAATTTACATGCCGACACGTTTTTTGAAACAAATAAGCATGCCAACCAAATTTTTCACATTCACACATACCTGCGCATAGTTATATGTATGTATGTATATGTATGTATGTAGATATATACAAGTACGTTGGCATCCGTACAGATATTTGTGACTTTGACTTCAATTCAACGTCTGTTGTATTTGTGGCGTTGACATGCTCCTGTTTTTATGTGTGATTACAAATGCAATTGCTTTGCTGGTCTCAATAAATGGGGGAAAAAATATTGAGTATGGCGAATAGCAAAATATGTGAAGTACGAAGTGAGAAGATAGTAAGTATGCTTTTGGCGTAAATAATAAAAATGTTGAATGAAAAAAAATCTGCGGAATGCATTTGCACCTAAATGCTCTTAATGTCGTGCAAAAACGTGAACTACAAATAAAAATAAAACGAAAAAAGTTTATGCTAAGTGTAGAGATTATTTGAGTTTTTGTGAAAATAATAAAATTGCAATTAGGTACTCTCATTTTTTTATTTGCTTATTTATTTATGTATTCTGAAATCACTAAAAAATTGTTCATACTGACTACTTACTACAAAAGTAGGTATATTTAATAAACAATTTTTTTTGTTAAATTACAATTTTTTATACTGCCTACATACTGAAAACATATCGCTATCAAAAAGTTAAATTACAACACTCAGTTTAATTGAGCAGAAAAAGGTTTAGACAAATCTAATATAAAACCTAATTCAATAGCTTAAGAGATCTCATAGAGTTCATGAAGAGAGCGGGTTGGTTTTGAACCTCTCCAATTAAAACGGATATTTAATACGCAAAGACTTGGTAGGAACCGAAGAGTTTATCATTTATAGAGTAAAAAAGTAAATTTTACCCTAATAATACTAAACCAAACAGACAGCGACAAAATCGATCTTCTTGTTTCTAGTTGCTTAAACTTAATTAGAAGTAGGCGGTATCTACAAGGTGAAGTCCAAAATAAATAAGTGTGAGCTAAAATAGAAATAACAGGAGCTTTGTTCTGATAACTTCGAGTTTATTTATTCAAAATAGTCCCCTTCGTCCTCGATACACTGTTTTGCGCGATCTAAACGCTTTTCGAAAGAGTTTTTCGGATTATTGTACGGAATGTCCTTCAGGTTGTCGATACAAGCCTTTTGGATGCCCACTACGGACGCAAGACGTGTTCCTTTCATGGCCAAATGCAATTTTCCGAATAAGTAGAAGTCACAGTGAGCCACATCAGGCGAATACGATGAGTGATTGATGATTAAAATGCGACTTCTAGTCAAAAAATCAGTCAAAAATGTGGGTCGATGGATCCTTCAAAGTATTCCGGGCGAATGCGATGCAACAAACGCTTAAAGACGCCAAGATAGAAAATTGCATTGACAGTTTGAGCCGTTGGCTCGAACTCCCAATTCCCTTTGAATCGTAAAAACAAATGAGCATCGATATGATTTTTGACTTCTCCAAACGCGTTTTTTGGGTGATGGCTTGTCTGGGGCCTTCCATTCGGCACTTTGACGCTTAGTTTCAGGTTCATGTTGGAAACCCCACGTTAAATCACCAGTTAAAATGTTGTAAAGGAAGTTCTCATCTTTTCTCGCCTCTTTAATGAGGTCTTTCGAATATTGAACTCTGAGTAATTTTTGGTCCTCTGTTTACCTGTGTGGAGTAAAACGTGCACATACCTTTCGTAAGCCCAAATGATCAGTTAAAATGCGATAAATCGATGTTGTGGAGATATTTAGCTCCGATTCCATGAATGCCAACGATGATTTCGGTTCATTTTTAATAAATTTACGAACAATTTCGATGGAGTTTTCGGTGATTACTGATTTTCATTGTCATTTATGTCCTCAAAACCATCTCTGAGACGTGTAAGACACTCATGTACTCTGGTACGAGATAGACACTCATCTTCATAAACTTTTTTCATCAATTCAAATGTTTCGGTAAACGGTTTACCGATTTTAAAACGAAATTTGATATTAGCTCTTTGTTCGAAACTCATTTTTGTACCGATGACCCCTACATACTGACACTTTAGACGGAATAACTGCACTCCCACTGAACCGAATGTCACGAAGCTTTCACTGGAAGTCAGCAAAGGATGTGAATTCCAATGCACTCATTAAAAAGATGCCGCCACCAAAAACATTTTTGTGATGCCAGTCTTGTTTATTTTGGAATTTACTTCATCACCGATGTTATAATAATTATTGTAGAAATTGTGTTAGTTATTTTTGAATACGTGAGCAACAAAGATTTTTAATATTAAGCGATCACTGCATCCCTTAACTAATCTGTTAACATCAGCTTGAAGTTTATCTAAAGCCGGCGAGTTTGAAATAGTAGAATATATTTTTAAATCATCCACATACAGGAGGAAGTTGATAAAAGAAAAACAACTACGTAAATCATTGAAAAATAAATCAAAAAGCAAGGTGCCCAATACACCTCTTTCAAGTACATCAGAGGACACAGAAGAAAGAGCAGACGAGGCACCATCAACAGGAACTACATAAAGTCTATTACATAAATAAGATTGCAGCCACTCTAGAGAAACTGAGTGAAAACCTAGAACTTGAATAAAATAATAAAATTGAATAATTAGACACGTTCCACCTGTTGCCTTGCTGAGAGAGTTGCAAAACAGTATTGAGTGAAAACGGCAAAACTGGAAACTGTGGATCTACTTGTAACAAAACCATGCTGGTATGGTGACATGGTATTTTCAGTTGCAAAATACATATTTTCTTTGACAATATATTCAAATAATTTATATACTGACGAGCGCTTCGAGATGGGTCTTTAAAGAAGACCAATGTTTGAAAAGGGCAACAACGATCCAAATTGGGGGGAATCAGAATTCGTATAGAGGTATGGTTCCTTCGGCAAAGTTTCTTATTTTGATCCCTAGAATATGATTTTCACATAGCAATGGGCGATTTTTTTGCCTCCCCACAAATTGACCCGGTCTAATATGCATCCAAGAGCTGCCACTTCTGTAGCAATCTCTAAAAATATTATATATAAATATATAGGTTGCTATGACAAAAAGAACAACATGCCGCACAGTAGTACAGCTCGTCACTAGTAGCCACATTCTGATTAGTATGCACGTTACGACGACGGTACGGTTGGTATGGTGTACACTAGCAAGAATGTCTTACTAACTTTTTACACAAACTTGCATACAGCAAAAACCAAAACGTTTTCTTGTACGTTAACTCACTTTTAGCTAAACCATTTTTTGAATTCAGCTTGCAGCATTACGCAATGTTATTCAACCGACTTATTTCGTTATATTGTGGCGTCATATTGAATGATATTCAGGACTTTTTCTCTTTCATTCATTTCATTTAATAGTTTCACTTCCACATTAAAAGAAAAATGGAAGCCAGCAACTACATTAGCAAGCAACTACGCCCATTCAAATACAAACAAAGTGGAAATAACTCAATAGCGAATGATATAAACATAAATCTCTCACTTATTTCTATCGTAACTACGTTACCGCGATAGCGCCCGATAAGACCAGATTTTATCAACCACTTGGTGAAAGAGATGAGTAGCAAAACTACATAAACGCAGGTTGTATGATGCAAATACGAGATTATTCATTTCCACGAAGACCATCTGGCACATTACAAACCTAATCGTAGATACGTATAATGTAAGCAAAAAATTTATTATATCCTTAGCGATGCAGAAAAGAAAATAAGGCATATTTAATGCCTACTTTCTTACAGAGATACAGGCAAGTTTGTATATAAACATCCTTTATAGGCTTAGTCAAAATAATAGCTTATGTGTGTACGCATAAACGTGTGAGTGTGTTGAGTCTTGTGCTTGTTCATTGCCATATGTGTAGCAGAGCATCAAGCTCTTTACTTATTGTGGCGCAAATTATTCATACATACATTCATAAATTCATACTTGTGGGTGTAGTTGTACTCGTATATACATAAATATACCATGTAAATATTTATGTGACTGAAAGCGTGAGAGTGTGATTTGCTGAGCGTTTGATGATTGATGGTGTGACGATGAGCGATTTGTTGTGCTAATTGTGGGCGGCCATATTTATTTTACCAGCTTCAAATGGTTACACCGCCTTTATTTAAGGCACGAACAATTCAAATTAAGGCGCAGCTTGCAAAGCTCGCTAATACCTCAATTCCTACCTCACAAATAAGATTTCAGAGTTGACTTCTACGGTCAGCTGCTCGTTATAGTACAGCGTCCCCACAAAATTCGGCAGTTAGCTGGTTGAAATAAGGTGATAAGATAAGTAGTGACTGCTGGTAAGCTATAAGGGGAATGCCTGATTGGTGATCACCTATACTTCTTATACTTGTGAGATTGAACTGTCAGAACAGACAACAAAGCGGCCAAAAAAAGGGGTTGCATATCCATAAACACCGATTGAAAGTGGTGCTTAAGGTGAGTTAAAGAATAGGACGATAAGTTTTTGAGCTAATACCAGCAAGTGATGAAAAATGAGTCACATACCAGCAATTATATATATATATATATATTGGCACGTACAGCCTTTTTGGGTGTTTGGCCGACCTCCTCCTCGTATTTGTTGTGTGCAGCAATTATGGTGATAAAATTGGGGTTCTCTGGCCCAAGCGATCTTCAAGTACGAAATAATAGCCAACAAGATTTTGTCGAGCGTTTGGTGGAATTGCAAGGTAATCATATACTCTGGACTGGCCCCATTAGACAATATACTCAGTTTTAATGAAAATTTTTTCTGACAAGATCGAAAAAGGCGCTAATCCTGAAGTGGCCAGAGAAAGGCGAATATGGTGGGTGCTGTGTACCTTTAAGGCAATTTCAAACTGTACTCATCTTTAACACTGCCCTGGAAGTTTTGAGAGCTTGGATAGGATGCTCTACCTTCTCATATTCTTGGTACAGATTTGGTAGTATGCAACTAAAACATCTTCAATAATTTGCAGAATTTTAGTGATAGTGCAAAACTGGTCCCAAGAGAAATGGTCCCATGTGGAAATGGGTTGATCAAGTTGTTTATCATAAGGGAAAGTCAGGCAAGAGTTTGCAATATTAAAGCACGGCAATTTGTAAATTATGGGTTGAGTGGGTATTTCTTCCTTTGAAATATAACTAAAACACCGTAAGGTTTGGACTAGTATACCTGTACGTATAGGAATACAGTTGTTTTTACATGCCCCATCCTAACACTCTATGAGTATAGGTAACAGGTAATCATTCAGCTTTTGTTTTTTTAGACCCAACATGTCCTACTTTAATAAAAACTATATCAGTCGTTATTTTTAGCAAAATTACCTTCAACGTCTCATCATGCCAAATAATCGAAAATTCCACACGTGTTCTAGGTTACGTATACGCCCAGGTTGCGTAGGTGTTTGGTTGGCAAAGCCGTGCGCTCTTGAACTGTAAAAAAACCACGCACAAAAATCCACACGCATAATTAATCAATGGAATTATTCAATTTGTTCGACAAGACTAATGTTTTTTTTTTGTTTTTGTTGTGGTGACTTGCTATCACACAGTGACAAGCGGTTTATGTGGTGGAAATTGTTTGAGAGAGAATTTTCCATATATTTACATACACATGTTTACATGGGGAGTCTGTATAAGATTTCATTTGTGAATATGAATAAATAAATAAATTTGTGCATATATAAATTCTTAGAATGAACGTTTAAGGTTCTCTTGTCTTAATCTTCTTAGTTCTTTTTGTGTGTGATGGCAACAACTTTCATATGGCATTTAAAATAAAAATTTGTTCAATCATTACACACAATTGTATGCATATAAGTTTTGTTAAATAAATATTTTTATTATACTTTTCTTTTGCAAAATATTAATACGAATTTTGATTAGTATTTATCTTGGGGTTCAATGAATAACATTTTTTCTGTTGTCTTTGCAAACAGCTGTGCAATTTTTTTGGTGTATTTGATTCTGTTTTTCAGACTTGTATGTATACGTGGGTATGAAAAACATTTATCTGTACAATAAAATAAAGCAGGCGGTCTTGAGTATGAAATGAATTATTAATTTTATTTTAAATATGCACTTATGAGTAGTATTTTTCGAAGCTAAATTAATTTGGTTGGTACACCTTTTCGCGTTTAGAGCTTATTTTAATTTGGCTTTAAATAAAAGTCACATGGTTATATCTTGCCATTGAACATAAAAGAAATTTGTAGTTCAAGAGTTTTTTTTCTAATTTCAAATAATTTCCTCTGAGAATTTTTTTTTTATTTTTTCGGGGTGACCATTAAAACTTGATTTAATTTACTGAAAGTATGAAGTTTCTATTATTAACAGCTTAGAGCAGTCCCGCTCTAAATGGCGCGGTTTTGAATTTGATACTCTAAAAATCGCTTTCTTTCAGGTTTTTAATAAAAAAAAACGATGTAATTGAAATAATAAGTCTTGTACACGAGATAGCCATTAATGTTGTGAACAACATATTCAAATTTCACAGGAGTCGGTTGAATAGTTTGTTTTTTGACAACATCAGGACGAAAAAAGTCGTTTCGATATAAATGAGTTTAAATTTTGAGGTACAACAACGCTGTCTACCTAGTTAGTGGGCTGTAGAAGCTATAATATTGCAAAATTCCGCTTGAAAATTTCACAGATAAGTCTTAAGATACTATACTTTCGAAAGATCGAAAAAACAAAAATCGATCGAATCGGGTCCCCTTACGCGCGCTCTGTACTAATTTCGAATATTTTCCTTAAAAAATATACCTCATTTCATAATTTTATCTCATACATCTCCAGTAGTATAGTGGCTGAACTCTACTTTCTCTTTCTACTTGGCGATTGACTCCAAACGCTTTGAGAGATTACCTTAGTCTGCATCGCATTCTCTTCACTATATCTGCAAGTGGTCAGCTGAAGCGCGCAATAGGCTGCTTCTCAACATACGACATAAAGAAGATCTCCATGATATGTTTTAAAATACTTGCATAACTAAATGGTTTAAATGGTTTGGTTATAGTGATAAGGGACAAAATATGATATCAAAGGATTGAAGGAAATATTGCACTTTAGGCGCTGATTGGATCCTGGGCTCACACGATTCTACCACCAACCAACTCATCTTAGGAATAATCGATTTAAAATAGTTCTTATTTCTCTTAACGGGTTAGGGGTAGCCAGAGGCCCGAAAAATTATGATTTTCAATAATTTTATGTTGCTAGTCAATAGCAATTTTGAACAAAAATAACAACACAGAATTAATACATCATATTACGACTTGAGTTTAGCAAAATTTCAAAAGAAAAAAATTAATAATAAAAAAATTTATCGCGGTTTGTGTGGAGTACGTTTCTCCAGAAGTCCCTTGAGGTGAATATCACAAGCCCTTGGAGATTCATTTAAAATCAATCGGACAAGAGAAATTAGTTTGATTAATAGATAATCTTGTGTCTGATCGAAGCTTTTTTTCAAACAAAAAATTAATAGCGTCAGAAAATATGTTTCAGATTTTCGAGAAAAAAACCGACAATTAATTGTTAAAAAAAAATCGAAATTTTCTACAAAAAAAATCCTTCGATCAGGCACGAGTTTTATATGTTTTTCAAAAGCAGTTACAGTGATCACATGTTCAAAAAACATATACAGTGAGCCAAAAAAGTTTAAGTACACCTGAACTTTTAGAAAATTATCAATAAAAACTCCATCATACAATCTAAAAATAAAATTTATTCTTCGAAATAGATATATTTAAAGGTTAAAGAACACAAAATAAGCCTTTTCATGGGCTACGAACTTAAAACATAGAAATAGCTATACAAAAATGAAAAAAAAGTCCTGAGCGCACGTCAAATAAGTTTTCGTACACTTAACCGAAAATATTAAAAACGTTTGAAAATTCTTATAGGTTAAGTGTTATTAGTATTTCGTTGGCCCTCCCCCGGCATCGATAACTGCTTGTAAGCGCCGCCGCATGCTCTTCACTAAGTTTCCGGTATCATTTTGGGTTATTTTCATCCACTCAGTCGATAAAGCCTTCTTTAGGGATTCCTTCGAAGTAATTGTGTGTTTACGTATTCGTTTTTCGAGCAGATCCCAGATGTGCTCGATAGGATTTAGATCCGGGGACTGCGGTGGTGGATGTACTTGCTTGCAGTTATATAGAAGCCACTCTCTGACCAAATATGACGTGTGTTTCGGGTCATAGTCTTGTTGAAACAAGAACCCATTTTTTTCAAACCCCAATTGTGTCGCACTCGTCTGAAGATTTTCTCTCAGGATTTTTAGGGAGAGGTGCTTATCCATTACATTGTCAACAAACACAAGCTTTCCAACACCAACTTCTGCCATACAGCCCCAAACCATAATGTTATCACCACCGTGTTTCACTGTGGGTACCAAATTTTTCACTTTGTTCTGTTTATTTGGTTTTCTCCAAACTTTTACGGCTCCATCTGGACCAAACAAATTATATTTAGACTCATCACTAAAAATTACGTTGCTCCAAAATGATTCGGGCTTGTTCAAATAGTCTTTAGCGAAGGTAATCCTCTTTTTTTTATTTACTTTAGATATAAAAGGCTTCTTACGCGGTGTTCGCCCATTGTACCCAGCCTTATGGAGAACATTTCGAACAGTTTGTGGGTGGACGCTTCTTCCAACGCTTTGCTGCACCTCTTCCTGTATTTCCACAGCAGATTTTCTGGGATTAGACCTTATTGAATCTAAGATTCGGCGCTCGTCTCTCTGTGAGAGTTTTTTTGGCCGGCCGGATCGCGGCTTTGGCCGAATATTTCCAGAGTTTATATAAGAATTAATTACTCCTTGCACGCTGGAATGTGATTTACCGATAATTTTGTCGATTTCACGCAAAGATTTTTTTTCTAAATATAATTTTATAATCACTTTACGCAAATCGACTGATATTTCACACCCGCGACCCATCATATACGTTAACTGTCACCATAAACACAAAACTATTAATAGTTATACATACCATTTGCATCAAAATACTATCAACTATGATCATTTGAGCGATAATAAGAAAAACCGTAAGTTTTGGAAAAAGAAACAACGAAAAAATAACAACGTACGTAAACTTTTTTGGCTGGTTTAGCTCTCTCTCTCTCCTTAACGACAATTATTCTTCAACTCACAACAGTGGGAGAGGTGAAAGGAGTGAAACTAAGTTAACAATATTCTCTTTTTACACTACATGCCATACCTCTAAAACGAATTCTGATGTCCCCCAATTTGGGTCGAACTTTTTAGTTTCTTTTCTATAACTGACTTAAATTAATTTTTTCATTTACATATGATCTGACTAAATAAATTTCTTAAGAGAAAAAATAGATATTATTATAAATAAATAAAAATAAAGAAAAAGCATAGCCATTTAGCTGATTTTTCATGTAAAGGCCAAAAATGGTGATATTTCTAAATTAAAATTTTAGTGCCATAGTGGAAGTCCGATGAAGAATGCTCTCAAATCGAAATTTTTTATTATATTTATTTTTACATTATTTGTGCACTTCTATCCATGCATAAGTGAATCCAATAGAGCGAAATATAGTTTCTCTTTCATGTACTTGAAGAAGTTTGCTATTAAAATTTCAGCGGTGTCTACCTCCATAAGTGAACAAAACTATGGCAGTGAAGATAATATTGTTAAAAGCATAAATTCATTACGCCGTTTTCTACTCGTCCTTAAAAACAGCTGTGCAGGGATTCCTGTCGCATCTCACTTTGCCAAAGCTACATGTACACATAGCAGATTCATTTGCATTACCGAAGCTGCGCTCTAAGGGTTTAGTGGATTTTCACGCTCATCTCTTTAGCAAAATTATTTATTATGATTTCTTCAACTAGATACATTAAACTAAAAGTTTGTGCATAAGTGAAATGAAGTGAATTTGACTTGCTAATGCTCTGGCTAAAAGGTAGTTATCGTGTACACACCTACATACATACACCTAAATCATATACAGTTAAGGTAATTGCACCACACTCGCGTATGGCGCGAAAAGCTGTGTTAGTGATTGCGAATAGTGGGCGCAAATTTCCATTTCTAACTTTTCAATCTTCGCTAGTGAAGTGGAAGAGTAGGAGTATACTTGTATTTTAGAAGCAAAAAACCAAAACTTGTATGTATTTGATGAAAATGTTTCGTGTGTATTTGTGAGTTCGCGACTTTTTACTGAATTTTGCTCTGCGCTAGTGCAAAGTTGCGTATAATTTCGTGAATGAACTTGCCAAGCAAGCAAAAAAAAAAACCAAAACTGAAAATTTATGCATGAATGCGCCATGGAATTTTCCGATGTCGGAAGAAACGCGAATATTCTCAACATCTTGCTCGACTACGCCATGTCCTGGGTAGAGAATTTAAAATGATTCGGATTTCATGTACACCCCGCGACAAAGTTTTAGCACATCAACAATTTTACTCATTTTTATTTCTTTTTTAATGTTCACAAATTTTGTATAAAAATATAACTCATCACGTCTAACAAAAACCATATAAATTAGAAAAATTCATCTCAATTCCTAATTAAAATGTTAACAAAGATTGTTAGTATGCAGTTTTATGGCTTAATAAACTTTGGTATAATAGAGTGAGTTTACAGTTGCTGCAAAACCCCGTTAATTTTTTATAATTTTTTTCCCTTGATGGTGTTGCGCCATATAAAAAATGTTCGCGCATTCGTTCTACGGAGAGAATGGCAAAGAAAAAATAAAATAAAACGAAGCAAAAGAAAAATAGTAAAAACTGTTAAAATGTTGATGTGTTACCAAGTGGACGCAAAATGTATGCCAATGTGTGTGCATTGCATAGCTTTACTGGAAGAATTTTAACTAGAGGTCAAATTTCTGCTTGAAATATGAATCAAATTAAACTACAAACTGCTTTAACTGAAATAATACTTGAACATACAAGGAAAAAATACCCTTTGAAGGGCATCTGAGGGCAATACTGAGGAAATGTTTTCGAAAACTGGTGACATTCTCTATCAACACAGAAAATTAATAAAAGTTATGTGCGTACTTTATTTAATAATTTTCCTAACTAATTGTTAAAAAATGTACTAAATGTCAGTATGACAGATGTATGGTTAATGTAGGAATAACAAAATAAAAAAATAAAAATGTGCGTACTTGGTTGATCCTGTGGACCGCACATAGACCAGAAATTGATCCATAGTGATACCAAGTGTTTGTATGGAGAGTTTACGGTCTTTATATTTTGCCTTTAATACACAGTTTAAATAGTTTAAGTAAGCTGCTAGTCTTTTGATCTGTCACACTTTCTAGGGTTGAAAATAATGCAGAACCTGAGAAGTTTATTCATGTTTTGCTAAGTGCAGGGCAGCGGCAGAGTAGATGTTCCAGAGTTCTTCTCGCGGAAACTTTCGTTACATATTGAGAATGTATCGTTCTGCACTAACTTCAGTTTGGTCGCGTACGATGAAGCTAGATAGTGTCGACGTCAGTATCCCCACTACAAACTTTTCACTCCTTCCTGGAAAGAGATAAAATTAGTTTGTAGGCCTGACATTTTGTCTGTGTAGCATGATTTTCGTGACCCTGCATCAGCTAGTTCTTTCCCTGCTTTAACCAGCTTCTTGAATAAATACAGCCCTTGAGAGTCTTCAATTCTTCGGAACATAGTTGATTTTCAAACAGTATTTAAAGATATTCTTCAGCCAAGGTATCAAGAATGCACTTCCCTTTTGAAATAGTGGTGGAAATATGCCATCTGGGCATGGTGGGTGCACCGGTGGTCTAGAGCTCGAAAATTTAGGGTATTTTCAGAAATTTTTTCACAATAAAAAAATTGAGTAACCGATTTTTAAATTTTCTATAATTTTTATTTAACTTCTTTTACATAAAAAAATGAAGAAACAAAAATGTTTATGATTTTTATTTAACTTCTTTAACATATAAAAATGGAAAAAAAATGTTTATGATTTTTATTTAACTTCTTTAAATACAAAAATTAAAAACAAAATTTTTTTAATTTTCATAATTTTAAAAATGACGCTGAAGTTGACCCGCCCAAAAAATTGGACGTGGACAATGTTCTCTATTTTGGCTCTTATATTTATCTGAAACACAAAAACCAAAAAATGGCGGGGTTTTGAATTTCGGTCTTTTTCAGTTTTTTAGTAAAAAAAAAAAAACGAAATAATTGAAATAATAGTATGATTCTAAATAGTACGGCCGATAGCCATTGATGGTGTGAGCAACATATCATTTTTTTTTTGTTTTGACAACACCGGGCCGAAAAAAATCGTTTCTAGATAAATGAATTAAAGTTTGAGGTAGAGGAGCGCGCGAACCGCTCTCTACCTAGTTAATGGGCTGTAAAAGCTATAATATTGGGAATTTCTGCATGCAAACTGCTCAGTACATTCTTAAGATACTACACTTTTGAAATATCGGAAAAACAAAAAATCGATTTCTTGAAGTTTCTAGACCATCGGGGACAAAAGATTTTTGAGCCCGTTCCAATCTAGATGTTGTAATGAGGCCCTCACAAACTTCGTTGTGATCGCCTGCTTCCGCGGAAGATGTGGCTCTGTGATCCGCGTATTATCCAGGAATTAGCCATTAATGCCCATTCGTATCTGCTAAGCGGTAAAGATAAATAAATCTGCCCAATTTGTGAGTCTATCGACTTTACAAAATCCTACTAATTGAATTCATGCACCGAATTAAGTAATCATATTTCAGAACCACAAATTATAGGTCATCTTAATTTCTTTCAATGAAGGATCTATATGAAAAACCAAACTAGAAAAAGGTGGATAAGTACTTAAAATACATACATATATTATAAAAATGTTAGGCATACAATTTCGGTAATCAAAACTTTCGGCATACACTATTTAGTGGAAATCAATCCGTTTTAGTAGAGCCGCCCAAAATTATTTACACCAGTTCATAAATGATTCCGGTCGCATCTGTACAACATTTGTCGGATCACTATGAGAGAGTGCCGACTCTGTTTAAAATACGTCGAGTCATTTACAATATATTTTCATATGAATGTTTAACTTTAGCTGGACTTACGTTGATAACAATTTTTTTTCAAGTATTGGTAATTCTATGGTCTATTGGTTCTTTGCTAAACTCCATTTGAAATTTTTTCAACAAAAAAAAAAAACAATATACCGTTGAGTTGTTCTCGCTGACCGTGTCACGTTTTTTCAACCATACAAGGCATATGCGGAATTTTTTTGTATGGAAGAAAAAGCCAAAATTCGTATGGACGAAAACGCTGGATATCCAAAAAATTCTAAAAATTTTGATAAAAAAAGTTGAAAGTTTTGATGAAATTTTTTTTTTTTCTTTGAAAATTGTTCAAAATTTGATTACTTTGTTTTATATGGGTTTTGTTGTGCTATGAACAAATTTTTATTAAAAAATAGTGGTGTGCTTATAATCTTGCAACGTTTGTGTAGTATATGAGAAGTAATCGTAGGGGTACGAATTAATAGTGGTTAGTGGCAAGTATACAAACATATACGTACTTATAAATGTGCATGAACATATACGCAAATATTTGAACTTAACGGAGTGTGAAAGTAACACATATCTAGTGAATGAGAAGAAATAAAGGATACAGAGCGAGCAAAAGAAAATCCAGTGTAAATGAACGAACCGAGAAAAACTTTCCTCAAATGTCATTTGCATGACAAATAAGCATTACTGTGCATGCATGTGTATATCTATACTAATATTATAAAGAGGAAAACTTTGTTTGTTTGTTTGTTTGTTTGTTTGTTTGTTTGTTTGTTTGTAACGAATAGGCTCAAAAACTACTGGACCGATTTTAAAAATTCTTTCACCATTCGAAAGCTACATCATCCACGAGTAACATGGATTACATTTTATTTTGGAAAAAAATTGGGTTCCGTAAGATATTTGGATTTTTCGGACACAAACTCAAAAAAATCTTATATATAAAATAAAGTCAACTTTTTGTGTGTGTTCGCTAACCGACCGTGTCTGCACCGAATTAAACCAAACTTACACACATTGTTAAGAAGGTATTGAAGATGGTTTCCGTATAGTTTGGATACCTATTGGTGGATAGGGCTCGTGATATAGGTCAAAACGTGGACCCGGGTAACCTTCGGATGTGTATGTACAATATGGGTATCAAATTGAAGCTGTTGGTGAATGCTTTAGTACAGAGTATTTTTCGTGCCGCTCCGTGGCTGGGGTCTCGAGATATAGGTCAAAACGTGGACCCGGGTAACCTTTGGTTGTGTATATACAATATGGGTATCAAATGAAAGCTGTTGATAAGTGCTTTAATACGGGGTAATTTTCATACCTATTGATGACTAGGGTCTGGAAATACATGCCAAAACGTGGACCCGCCGTGTCTTTGCACCGAATTAAACCAAACTTACACACATTGTTAAGAAGGTATTGAAGATGGTTTCCGTATAGTTTGGATACCTATTGGTGGATAGGGCTCGAGGTATAGGTCAAAACGTGGACCCGGGTAACCTTCGGACGTGTATGTACAATATGGGTATCAAATGGAAGCTGTTGGTGAATGCTTTAGTTCAGAGTATTTTTAATGCCACTCCGTGACTAGGGTCTCGAGATAGAGACCAAAACGTGGAGCCTAGAATGTGTTTGTACAACATGGGTATCAAATTGAAGCTGTTGGCGAATGCTTTAGTACAGAGTATTTTTCATGCCGCTCCGTGACTGGGGTCAAAACGTGGACCCGGGTAACCTTTGGTTGTGTGTGTACAATATGGGTATCAAATGAAAGCTGTTGATAAGTGCTTCAATACGGGGTAATTTTCATACCTATTGATGACTAGGGTCTCGAAATATATGCCAAAACGTGGACCCGCCGTGTCTTTGCACCGAATTAAACCAAACTTACACACATTGTTAAGAAGGTATTGAAGATGATTTCCGTATAGTTTGAATACCTATTGGTAGATAGGGTCTCGAGATATAGGTCAAAACGTGGACCCGGTAACCTTCGGACGTGTATGTACAATATGGGTATCAAATGAAAGCTGTTGGTGAATGCTTTAGTACAGAGTATTTTTCATGCCGCTCCGTGACTGGGGTCTCGAGATATAGGTCAAAACGTGGACCCGGGTAACCTTTGGTTGTGTATGTACAATATGGGTATCAAATGAAAGCTGTTGATAAGTGCTTTAATACGGGGTAATTTTCATACCTATTGATGACTTGGGTCTGGAAATATATGCCAAAATGTGGACCAGCCGTGTCTTTGCACCGAATTAAACCAAACTTACACACATAGTTAAATAAGTATTGAAAATGGGTTTCGTAAAGTTTGGTTGTAATTCGGAGCACTGGCAACGGGTACAGCGTTCTTTTGAACCAGCCATAATGTCGCTTACTTTTTTAACGCTTGGGGCGGAACTGAACTGTCAAATTGACAGTGTGAGTTACAATGGGTCTATATTTCTTTCTGATTTGGATGCCATAAGGAAAAAACGTAAGTGCAACATGTAAAAATTGTTTGTGAATTTTTTTGGAGTGGATTTTGGAACAGTGAATAATTTCTTACGAAATTTGAGAATTTAATGTGAAATCCGAATGAAATTATGTGTTCGTGAAAAAAAAATTTTTTTCGTTTTTTTTTTTTTGAAAAATATAAATGGATAATGGTTAAAAAAGCTCCAATGCTTAATAAAACATATAAATTGAAACGAAAAATGGTCAGGGTAAAAGACGATTGTTTATTCATATGCGTTGATTTGAAATTTAAAAACAATCTTCTTTTTTCCTGATTTTCAATTTATATTTTATATTTACTCAAAAACAAATAGAAAAACAAAAAATATTGTTTATGCCAAAGCGCTTGAATAAAGAATAAAGAAATAAATAATATGAAAATCATATATTTTCTGTTCTAAACCATATCTATTCTATTTTAGTGTGCCCAGCGAAGGGGGCCGGGTTTGCTAGTGTATACATAAATATGTATGGGCATACGCCCTGCAGCGAAAAATATGGTTGTCTACTAGAATACTACCATTTCACTTTTCAGCTCAACCAGTTCGTATTCTATGTTTTTGCAAGTTTGCAAGTGGTATTTTTAACACGGCGATGCTCTAGGAAATGTCAATGGAGTGTGTAAGCACCAGCAAAATACCACTTAGCGTACCAGTTCATACTAGCGCAACAAATACTAGTCCAGTATGGCACTAAAATATAAGTTTCAGACCAGTTAAAATATACAAAAAAAAGAGACAGTCCTTTTCATTCCAATTTTCTATTTTATATTAAAAGTGTATACCCAAAAATTTCAATGAGACTTCTTTCAGGCACAGTAAATGATTAAGCAATAAAAAGAATTGCTTCAAACTCGCATTATTATTAATCTTAAGAAAATTAAAACAAATTATTGAAGGGGTTAGGGGTAGTCAGAAGCCCAAAAAAGTTATGATTTTCAATATTTTTTTGCTCGTCAGTTGCATTATTTTACAAAAATAAAAACATAACATTAATACATCACCTTTCTTTTGCAAAATACCAAAAAAAAAAAAAATAATAATAATTGTAAAAGTTATCGCTGTTTGTGTGGTGACAGAGAAATTAGCTTCATTAATAGATAATCTTGTGCTTGATCGAAGCTTTTTTTTCAAAAATAAATTAATGGCGGCATCAGGTAATATTTTTCAGATTTTCGAGAAAAAAACCGACAATTAATTGTTAGAAAAAAATCGGAATTAAAAAAAAATAAAAAAATCCTTCAATCAGGCACGAGTTTTCATTGTAAGTTTTATTGTAATCTACTAAACGAGTTTTAAGTTACAGTGATCACCTTTTCAAAAAACATGGTTTTGAGAAAAACGCATTTACAGTTTTGCTATCGATTTATGTAGAGTTATACGAATTATTTAATTACTGCTTGTTTCCGGCAGTTTAAACCCCCGCTCCCACTCCGGACTCCATTTTAGATCCGTCATGAAAACAGAGGTATCTATATCCGTACCGACTCTCCCCTCTTTCCAATCTTGCCTGCTCGGAACGATAGCCTTAGCACAACCCTCAAAGCACAAGTTGCGGATGAAGAGGTCAGTGCGAATAACAGAGAAGGAAGGGGAGATCTGCTTCAAGATGCTACTATGTCCCACAGGAAGGCCAATCTCCCTCAACCTAATAGCGCTCTGAGCAGCAATGAATTTAACCTGCAGATCCACAGGAAGTAAGTGCAGAATAACGTTGAGCGCAACAGTGGGACAAGTTCTACAAGCACCAGTGATGCCCACACATGCAGTTCACTGCACTCTCTCTAGTTTAGTGGTGTTGTAGCCCTTCTGAAGAGCTACCCACCAAACTAGGCAACCGTATGTCAAAATCTGGCAGAACCACTAAGTTTGCACATCCAAAGTACGACACGTGGCTTGACACCCCATTTTTTTCCGAACATAGATTTTCAGGCGTAGACGGCTATATTGGCCTTCTTAACTCGATTTTCTATGTGCAGCTACCAGTGCAGCTTGGGGTCAAGTATTACATCAAGATACTTGACTTCCGATGAAAGAGTAAGACACTGGTTGTTAAGTCTAGGAAGCTTTAAGAAAATGAATAAACAATTCTATCTTTTTAAAATTCTGACTGCCCCTAGCCACTTAAAAAAAACTAATAAATAAATGAAAAAGAAATGAATTTTAAGGTATTCACTTTAAGAACGTAAATAAAATTAATACTAATTAATTTTCGGTTTCATATTTTATATGTCGTGTTGCAGCAACGATTATTCTAGAATGGCCTTTTCTTCAGAAACAAAATTGCTTCCCATTCCATTAAAGAGCTTTTCTTAATCTAATTTCTGGTTCTGCGGCGCTGGCAAAGTTCATTATTGGATCTGAAACAAAATACATTTACTAAAATACATCTTTACATTTATTTTAATATTATGTAAAAGCTCATTACCAAAAAAACCAAATAGAAATTTTGATGCTCCTTGAGATTCTTATTTCTGTGGCTCCCGTCTATGTTGAACTCTATTATTATATCAGTCCTAAACACGTTTTTAAGATTTTTGCTAATGGAATGCTGAAGCCGGACACCCTATTGCAGAAATCCTTCAAAAATAAACATAATATAATATTTCTTTTGGGATCGAAGATCGATTACACACCATCAGAGTATGGTTTTCCGTCACCACCATTTCATCCGTCTCAACTAAACTTCTTTAGAATACAGCGGAAAACAAGATTCCATCGAGCCTTCGGAAGAATCTTGCCGAACCAATTTTTCTGTAATTATTTTTTGCCAGCGTCAACACTAGCGAAATGTAATACTCTTAATTACTCCTTTTGATGTTTTGAAAATTAGACTGAGTTAGTGTAAAAATATTATATACTCGCTCCTATAATCTTACTTACTTGTGATGCGAATGTACGAATAAAGCGAATAATAAAGCCTTTTTAAAATAAATGTAGCCAACAGTATCTACCCTCACATACTCCTTTAATCATCGAGATGCAGTGGTGTGTCCATAGCAGAGATCTGCATGGCTCACTGTTTTCTTGAGTTGTTCATACGCTAAATTTCTTGCTCACATTCAGTCAATTGAACCAAAATATTTGGTCAAGTGCAGTCAGCTCATGCAGGCGAACGCGTAGTTCAGCTCAGTCAACACGTATGATCTAATGTCTTCGGCTCAAATCTAATTATTGAACAAAAAGCAGCATTGAATGAAATTAGCATCGGCCCTTGCGTTCAAACGATCAAACTTGTTCAAAGAAGTAATTGTCATTATTGTAAATAGCACATGTTCGAGCAAACGAGCGTTGGCGTAAAATTTACATTATTTTCTTTCGTGTTTTATTATAAGTTTTAAGAAAGAAAACAAATATGAAAATATAGTGTTTTTGCTTTAAAATTTTGCTTTTACTTTGCTATCGTTAGTTACAAGCAAAAACTCATGCGGGATCATACGTGTTCAAACCGGCTCATTTGGCTCTATAGCCCTTTTATTCTTGCTCAAAAAAATGAATGTACAGCCGAACGAGCAAATACCCGAAACGGCTGCTATGAAGACGATTGGTGATAACATCGGAGAGCTAAAACGCAGCACATGATTTGATTGAGCTGAAATGAACAATGACAATAACTTATTTGAACAAGTTCGATCGTTTGAACGCAAAGGCCTGTTTTTTTGTTCAAGCGAAGCGTATGAATGTTTTACACTGAGCCGGTGCAGTTCTCTGGTCCATAGGCGAGTGTTAAACTTTCTTAACAAAAACATAAAAATAAATTATAATTTGCATATAAATTTAGGAATCATTTACTACTGGTATTATTGTAGTCAATGACAAACTAGTACGATTTCTTCCATTAATACTAGTATCTGAATTAAGATATCTCTATACCAGCTTGGCTTTTCCTTGCCGGGTATTTATTGTGTTATATGCGTTGGATGTATGTGTATAAATATTTTTGTATTAAAATATACGGGTGCGTGTTTATGTATATGCATGCATTCATTGCAGAGCCAGCATGGGTAAATGAAAGTGTTTTGGAATAATGTACTTGCCTAAAAGTTTTCTTCGCACTCACGCAATTTAGTGGCTTACAAACCAAGTTGGGTTGAGCCAGTGATTTTATATACTTTTAGCTTAAGACGCACGCACCAAAGGATATATAACACATATGTTTATACGAGTATGTGTGTGTGTGTAGAAAAAAATGAACAACTCAGCGTGCAAACTGAGGCATGGAGAATTGGCTATGTGTGAATTTCTTTCCATATGTAACTTAGTAAAAAATATATACATATGAATTCAAAGAAATTTAGGCTTCCCACCCAAAAAAAACAAAAAAAAAAAACGCACATAGGTTGGGTTAACCAAGTTGCTTGTCTAAGACAAAACACTCGGTGGTCCTAATGTCCATCGTGATACTTGCATTTGATTTCTATTCCCTAACTAATATCTTAGAACTTTTTAAGAAGGTAACTAACTAGCTCCTCCAGTAAGGCATTTAACAAATATCCCATGTTTTCAAAAAAATATTCACCAAGATATTTGGCCCGGCTTTTTCGGAGTGCAGGACATTCACAGCGGAGCTGTTTGTTGCAATCGACTCAATTTCTTCTTCATCTCCCCAATTTTTGCAGAAGACATTGTGAGGTACATTGATTCTACTGGCTAGGGTGCCAATAGTGCAGTGATCCGTTATAACATCTGTGAGGACGCTAGTAGTTGATCTGTTTAATCCAAGCAGACATTTTGACATTTAAAGATTCAGTTTTGGCCAGAACGCTTCGGAGATCCTGCAGTTAGTAGTCAGAGACTACTTTCCATTGGTTTCCGCGATTACGCTCAGGTCAATCGCAGTGTACAGTTCGCTTAGAGGACTGCTTGTATGTCCTTCATCACTCACTGCAGGTTGAGCTCAGCTGCTTTTTATTGCACACTGATCTTTCATTTCCCTCCACTCCAAAGTGGCCGGGGACACAACAAAGTGTGATTTTGTATTGGTGTATAAGCGAGAGCGTCCTCTTGCATTCTTTAACACATTTTGAATTTATGCGCGGATGCAAGTACCTTTCTCGCTGGCTGGCTTTTAACAAAAATGGTAAGGTTTGCCGAATAACAACTATTAAAAATGATTATTTTTTTCTCTTTAATTTTACTAATCTTTGGATTGCTGTTTATTTATTCTTAGCACTTATTCATCAATCTTTTATTATTCGGAATTCTCTTTTACTCATTATTGAGGGCGCCTTTCTAGTAAAAGTAGTAGATGAGTCGTCTTCTTTCTGGAACTCTCATTAGAGTAGCTTACGCACTACCTTACTACAGTAGTGTTTTTCAATACGAGAGCTATGCAAGCGACATAACAGCAAGGCTATTTCACATCTACAATCTCGCCAATTGTATACTTACCCTAACCACTACTAATTCGTGTCTCTAAGATTTTTTCTCTTTAACACCCCGTTAGAAAATTGAAGTACACAACTTTTTCTTTATAAAAATATATATATTAAAAACCATATAGTGCAAAGTTTCAAACTTTATGCAAGATTTTTCTAAATTTTTCAAAATTTCATTAAAACTTTCAACTTTTTAGCTAGTATTTTTAAAAATTGTCTGAGCAGCTTTATAACCAATTAAGTTTTCATATCAAAACGGACCAGTTTCAAGTGACTACAAAATACTGTTGATATTTGGAATTTTTTTCTGGACAGTGTTGGGCTTTTATCATATAGAAAAATTCGGGTATGTACTTTGTATGGAAGAAAATTCGCTGCACCTCAGCGAACGATATGTTGATAGGTAGGCTTGAAACGCTTTTAGACAGTAACGATTAACGCGAAATATGTATGCAGGATATTCGAAGGCCTCTTATATTTACAGCGCTACGTCATACTAACCTAATTCCTATAGTATTCTCGTCTTTCGAGAATAGATTTTCTGTATTAAGCCCAAGCATAGAAACCCCTAGGATTTTTCCCAAGCTGAGAAAAAAGTTTTAACAGGTCCTAACAAGAAGTAGACTAGCTAGGACACTTGCAATTTATTGGGTTCACTTTGACGAACGTTCGATTACAATCGACTTATTAAGGCTCTCAAAAATGAACATACAGCTGCTCATAGGAATACCAACGGGACTCTCGACTATTGACTTTATACAGCCTCCAGCCACATAACAACTTTGTTGGTGCTGCAGAGCTGAGGGAGTGAAATAATCCTTTCAACACTGGATGTTCGAATGTCTCGAGCTTTGAAGTTTACATTTCAAGTTCTGAAGGCATACATTTTTGAGAAACTTGAAAGCCTAACCAAAGCCTCACTGGACGCGCCTTCTAATCTTGTCTAATCCATGTAGCCACAATTTTAAAGATTATTAACTTGCTGATGTGCATCAGCGGCGTAGGAATATTTGGGTTACACTTTTATATATCTTTTTCATATTTCTCGAGCTTGATTATTTCGGCATTTATCCTCACAATTTAAGGTAAATTCATAATTTTGTGAGCTTAACTAAATTTATTTTTGTTAAAATAAGCCACATCAGTTTGAATACATTCATAACATAACAGGATGTATGTACACTAGGGTGTATAATTCTCCTTTCAAAACAAAAAAAAAGGTACAGGTTTTCCAAAGGAATTATAAAATGTATTATAATTTAAGATTTCAAATTAATATTCAGATTAAAATTTTTAGGGAAATATTAACCCTTTGCACTCGAAGCCTTTTTCGGCTATTTCGACCAAATTAGGTAAACATTTCAAAGGTACTTTAAAAACGTTTGTAAACAAAGGAGCGCATACAAATAAACAATCAAAAACAACAAACTTTGATGAAAATTACACTCTGTAATTCGTGTTGGTGTGATATTTAGTGCAAAAATAGCCAAGATGCATTTTCGGTTTATCACCAACCGCAAGGCCTGTTACGGTCAGAGCAAACTCTGCAGTCCCTTTTTAGCGCTTTTTGGCTAAGACCATAGTGGCGTAGCTGCGTTGCTCGATTTAAGACTTCAAATCACTCGAACGTTGCAGCAGCGTTGCTCGAGTTCACATTTCATATCGGCATTATGCCGTATAGGCATGGCCCGTGTGCAAAGGGTACGTGAACTGGACGGATTTGAAAGTACTATTACTTTATTCCGTTGATATTTTTTTTTAACATTTTTAAGCAGACATTTTAGCCTAAACTTTCATATTATACGAAGTTATTTTTTGGAAAAATATTTTTAAAATTAGTTTTATTTATTAAAATGTCGAGTTTTGGTGGTTTTTCAAATCGGTCCAGCTTTCACAAATTTTAATATTTTTTTGGAAACACTTTGGCAAAAGTCGTAAACTATATTAAATTTGTAACTCCATTAAAAACCTGCAACTTTTTGGCGAGGCACCCTAATGTACATACATTTCGTATGTAAGTGAAATCGAGTTCAAACTTGTTGAAAATATTTTAAAATTAATTAATTAGAAGAAATGAAATGTGCTTGCAACAGTTAACAAAATATTTAGCCACAAACATACTTAGGTACATATGAACACGCCTACTAACACAAAAATATGCATAAATCAGTACTCATTTGAAGGTGTGGTTTCTGTAGCCAAGTCGAAAGTGTTACTCAATTAATTTATGCACAACAGACCAACAGCTGCTGGTTTTAATTTATACATATTTACAGACCGAAAACATGCATAAATGTATTTGCCTCGAGAACTAAATAAATTCACAGTCAATTAGTGAGAGTAAATATAGGATGTAATTATGTACGTATGGATGCATACTTCGCTGCCAGAGAGTAAGTACAAGAAAATTTGCTGCCGATATTCTATGAATCGATGTATCTATTTATTTATTACGTGTATGCAACATACTCACGATTAATTGTTTGTGTAGCACTAATTACCCATGATCGAACATAAATTTATATAAACATGTATATATGTGTATGTGCGTGTGTGTGTATTGTATTGGCTTTGATTTAAATTATCTTGTCAGTTATTTACATAGCTCTTAACAAGGATGCACACATGTTTGGGCATAAGTCTGATGCCTTTGAACATTTTAATAAACTGATTTCAATGGCAGGTTGCGTAAGTAAAGGGTGGCTAATGAAGTGCACTACCATAAAAAGTGCAATAAGCTTTTTTTAATTGATACCTGCCTCTGAACATAGTAGCAAGTCTTTTGATTTTCATGTTGCAGGGAATCTCGGATATAGATTGGAACTTAATCTTTTGTGATGAAAGTGTTTCTAAGTTCTTTGAGCTCTTTGAAATCTACTTTTTCTGAAATCGTTCGCAGAAGCCTTTCCCTTCTTTCTGCTCTCTATACAAAAATTAAAAACCTTAAAAAACTGAAGAATCAAAGAAACTTATTTTTATACAACAACAAAAATAGCACAACATTTAAAGATATTATATCAATCAATTCAATGTTCTTAGCAAATTTTTAAATAATCAATAAATACTGCGCTTCGAAAAAGAACTGAAATCAAACCCTTAGGCGTTTTGGAAATACACACATACGTTCAAAGAGAGGCTGCACAACGTGCAGTGACTCTGTCATTCCCTTCTGCAGCCATCAAAGCCACGGTTAGCAAACAATTTACTCTACTCAGCTTGCCAGACTGAGAGAGGCTGCAGACGGGCGAAACTGGTGTTATCTGTCATGACCGATCGACTGTCGCCGTTCCTCCTGTCATTAAGCAGAAGGGACTGTAGGCAGCTGGTTGAACTGATGACAGCCCACTTTCTATCGGCGAAGCACATGGAAAAGGTGGGCATCTCAGACAGTGCACCACTCTGCCCAGCATGTGGAGAGGAGGATAAGGCAGCGGACCACTTTCTGTGCATCTGCCCGGTCTAAGTAGGATTTGGTCTTTGGCACTGATGTGCTAAGAAGCGACCACCTTGGCTGCTTGGCACCGCAAGATCTACTCATATTGCTTCGGAGATCAGGTGGATTTAAAGAAAATTAAAAAGAGAACCCGAGTGCAGTACCATGGACTTAATTGTGTCTGCCTGCTATACTTGCTACTTTGTTTCGACAAAACAAAATCAAAAAATGACCTACAGTAATAATTCCTCAGACTTCTTCGAATTTTGTTTCTAATCTTGAAGTTTCTGACACCCCTGTCAATATTAATGTTCTGCGTAGTGTCGAAATTGGTTCGATGTTGGTGACTGAAATAGATATCATTAATGGCAGTGCTGCTCTTCTTATCGTGGAATCTTGAATGGTTCGGTTTTCATTCAACTTTAATTTCATGGTTTATTATCTTCTCAAAGAAAACAAAACAAACGTTTGTAAAAATTGAAAACACTAAATCGTATACTTTTGTATAGCAATGTATAGCAAAGGGGAGTATTCTTGGTCCTATTTTATTTACCCTTTTTATTAACTTTTTCCTTTAAAGTAACTTGCTAATTGAATGCTTCTTTAATACAGCAAAATTTAAACAACCTTGGTGCATGCAGTGCTCAAAATAAGGTTTTAGTTAAAACAAAGAAATGTTTTCATCTCACCTTTGCCAAAACTATGAAAAACTCTTTTATACTTTATCAAATGTGGCTCTGTCTACAATTGAAGAGAATTCTGATTTAAGCGTGACATTTGCCATCCGATTTTACATTCGTAAATCATAGGTATTAGTCAGATATTACTGAAGGCTTATTCTAATTAAGCATTACTGAGGCGCTACGCGAGGGATTGTAAACATCTCTATACTAGGAAAAATGTATACAATTCCATCTTTGGATTGGAATTCAATTTATCTCTTTTATTCAAATAGAGTTGAAAGGGTACAACGAAATTTTATTCGCTCTGCAACATCTTCATTTCTCTGAAGCGCTCGGTGCATGCAATAGACGTACCCTTCAGTCTTTGATGTGGCTTTTTGATGTTATTTGCGATTCCCTTGATTATCCTGAAGTTTTTGAACAGATTGGCTTCAATGTTACTCATAACACTTAACGATTTTACTATCCTTTTAACATTAAAACAATCAAATCAATTACTATAATTTTGAGTCTATTACGAGGAGTCTTACTGTAGTATCTACAGTAGACTAATATTGAATTATGTTGAAATTATTTTGTAGGCACTAACACGTTGTCCATTAGATGCCTTTGTCCATTAGATGTACTTGCCTCTTGTGAAACAAATAGTTCCAACGCTTCTCCCAAGTCTCTGAAGCTCAACGAAGCAAAGGTTTTAGCTCAATAAGATCGATATCCATGACGTTTGTCCTGTCGAAACACATACATATATCTTATCTGATAGTAGGGTGTTATCTTCCTAGCAGATTTTACATAAAACGGACATACTTACCTAAATCCTCTTGAGGTGCTCATTTAAAAGTTATCTGAACCAGTCATGGTTCAATACATTTTTCCATCAACCCAGCTCGACCAAGTGTTCCAGCTTTTTCGTTGACCTGGCACTTACCGCAGAATAATTCTATTGTATCTGCTAAGCCCGCACAGTCTGAATATACATATGTAGCTTCACGCGCATTTTTGGAATTTTCTCATATAGCAGCTGGCTATCCGAACAGATGAGTGCGTAAACTCGGGAGTCGCTCTTTTCAGCTGCCAAAGATATGTTACGATGATTACTTCAGTTTGAAATACAGTAGTGGAGGCAACGAGAGTTGCCTACATTTTATCTCAGAAAAGATTTTAACTTCAAAGCTGGGGTTCATTACTTCAAAAAGCTCAAACTACCAGAAAACTGAACTTGGTATAATTGTCGAGCAGTCTGAAATTTAGCGAGAGTAAGCTGCAGATGGTGAAAAAAGACGAAACTTTATTCAATTTCATTTTTATATGACTTAAACTTCAATAGAAATAAACAAAGTTCTCGAATGTGGAGCGACTTTTACTTTTACTTTGGAATTTTTGTTAAAATGAAACTGCACCCAGCACGAATAATAGGTAATGCGTAATTTCATCGGGCAGCATTTTCGGGTAATCATTTTTTGAAGGAATGGCTAATTGTAACGTTTATTGGACACCATTATATGATAATGTTAAAGAGAAGTAAGTCAAAAGATGATTATTTTAAATTTTGTGTCGTTTCTATGAGATATAGGAATTTCACAATGCAGGCCGAGCTTGTCCTTCAATTCGTATTGTGTGTTTTGAGGTTCTTCTACAAAGAGGAGAGTTTAAATTTTACACCACCTCCGAATGAGATATGGTTTGCCATTTGCCATTGCCTGCTGCGGCCGCTATTAGGAACAACTTTTTCAATCATTTGGTGTTTCACTCAAATTACATAAATATAGGTCACAAGTAAAAAGTCCATTTTTTTTTTTTTTTTTATAATTTCACTGAAGTTTTGATATAAAAATAATGCAAAATTGATTAACTAAATTCTTAAACGAAATTAAATATTCAAAGAAGCGACTTGAAATATTTTTTCTTAAGTCAGTCAGTCACTTCTTATGGGACATGTGCCTACGCTGTGTACACAGTGCACTCAAGTTTTATGATGAATTCCATGTGCTCGCTTAGAATTTCATTTATTTTTTATTATTTGTTCATTCACTGCTAAAATTTTTTGTTTGATTACGCAATTGCTTTTTTCCATGTCTAGATTATTTCCTGCTGTCGGTAAGCTTGTCTGCCATTCTTTGCCTTCAGCACATTTATGCTTATTTTCACAAGCCTGCCAACTCCTCTAGTGGCGCTTCAGGTGATTTTATTTTCCGCTTTCACCGGCGCCTCTGCCGACTGCTACAACCTGTTGATACTTGTATTTTTCCTGTTATTGCGCATCGTCTCATTTCTAGTTAGATGATTGCTGTTTACTGTTGAATGTTGCTCCTTTTGATGCTGCAGTTATTTTCAATACAAATTCAGCTTTGGAGTATCCGGGACTTTCTATTGATTTTTTCGCCATATAATAGGATTTCATTTATTTATTAATTTAATTTTCATAAGTCACTCATGAAATAGACAATATGCGGATACATTCATGATTTGCATTTCAGCTAGAAAACATAAAATGTGGTCATTGAAAGGAGCATCAAAAATAAATAAAAAACTCTTATTGAAAAATATGTACACAAAAATGTAAGCTATCACCTATAACACATAGTGGACTTCAGCTTGACTGTCTACTTGTGTTCTGCACGGTATTATTCCGTTTATTTGTGTATTTTTTTTTCTATACATGGTGGAGCAAAATTAATCACCCTATCGGAAGTTTATAATTTCTTGAAATGGCGTCGTACGTCAAGGGCGTCCAAATACAGCAAGTACATCAGAATTCGTAGAAAAAGTACAGGATATCGTACAATGCAAGTGACTTAAAGAGATTTAGCAGAAGCCCTAGGCATCTCATTGGGCAGTGTAAGCAATATTGGGTTTCAGAAAGCTATGTGCACAACGGCTGCCGCATTCGCCTATAAGTGAACAAAAACACATTCGAATGCTACTTTCTCAACAACATATAGAGCGTTTTCGAAAGTATAAAGTGGATTTTGTGCATCAATTCATCACTATGGATGAGACTTTGGTCCATTACCATGATCCTAAATCAAAACAAGAGGCTAAAGAAACGAGTTCGTGTCTAGAAATCGGCGAAGAAGCTGTTAGTATCAGCTTTTTGGGATGTGAATAAAATTTTGTTTGTGGATTACTTGCAAGCTGGTGAAACAATAAACTTTGAATTTTATTGTAACCTGGTCCAAGAAAACCAGGAAGAAAAAAATTCGTAAAAAATACCCACTTTGTAAAAGAAAAAAATTATTTTTCATCCGGACAATGAACTGTGTAGAAAGAGCATTTTGAAAATGGCTAAAATCCATGAATGAAAGTTCGAATTGTTGCAGCATGCATCGGGTTCACCAGATTTGGCCTCTAGAAACTTCCATCTGAAAGCGTTTTCCATCAAATGATGCGCGTTTTTCTTCAAACTGCTATGGAAACGTATTTTGCAGCCTGCCAGATTCTCCATTCAGGGATGGAAGTCATAAAGTAGAATCTCATTGGAACAAAAGTATTGATGTTAAGAGAGACTATACTGCGTACTAAGTGTGTTTTCTGTATGTAAAAAATTGTTTTCTGATCGAAACGCAAAACTTATTGAACAACCTGGTATATAGATTCATTCTTTCTTTTTTCTAGTAACCCAGGATGGGTATAGCATGATTCCGAATGTGGTTGTATTTGTCGTATACCTATGAAACAGGAGTTCTCACATAGATCGCGCAGCCTACAAATGTGTGTATTTGGTTGTGATTTTGGCCTCCACTTATAAATTTTATTTCAAAATATACCATCGGTTTGCGTCGCAAAATCAATTTCGAGGTCGACAAATTTTAAAAGGAATTATCTTTAACCACAGTATTAGTATGAAGATAAATATTTACTTGAATATTATTAATACTATTAAATATTAACTTATGTTGGAATTTTTTGAAATAATATTCTAACCAGAAAACCAGAAAAGATAAAATAACCAACTACCAAAAAATTTGTTGTTTACTTTCTAAAATATTCTTCTTGCTGTTTGAGAAAAACGTAAGCAATAGTTGCACGTTCCCCCTATGAAATGAAGTATACGCAATGGATACTAAAGGGCCGGTGTTGATTTTGAATTAAATACAATTTTTTTAGGAAATTAATGTCATTTCTCTTCATTATGATAATACTGATGTGGCTCTATTATGCATGGAACAAAATATCGGCCAAATGGTCGCTGCGGCCTCGACGGCACACCTCCAGCCGATGGTCCAAATTTTCGATGACGCTGAGGCATAATTGAGATGCTATCCCGTTAATGTGCCGAATTAACTCATCCTTTAGCTCTTGAATTGTTGCTGGCTTATCGACGTACACCTTTTCTTTCAAATAACCCCAAAGAAAGAAGTCCAACGGTGTCAAATCACATGATCTTGGCGGAAAATTGACATCGCCGCGACGTGAGATTATTTGGCCATCAAATTTTTCGCGCAAAAGAGCCATTGCCATTTCGTTAGCTGTGTGACAAGTGGCACTGTCCTGTTGAAACCACATATCGTCCACATTCATATCTTCTTCGGGCCATAAAAAGTTCGTTATCATCTCACGATAGCGAACACTATTCACCGTAACTGCCTGAACAGCCTCATTTTGGAAAAAATACGGCCCAATGATGCCGCCAAACAGTCACTCTTTGTGGGTGCATTGGTTTTGCGGCAATCACTCTTGGATTATCATTCGCCCAAATGCGGCAATTCTGCTTATTGACGAATCCACTGAGGTGAAAATGTGCCTCATCACTGAAGATGATTTTCTTTACTTTATACATTCTTGAATAATGCAAATAAATAATAATTGTTTGTTGGCTATTTAACATATTTCAGTAAAAAATTTATTAAATTTTTATTTAAGTTTCATTAAACTTACTAAGAATTGATTTTATACTACTTTCCACTACAACTCAAAACTCATCCTGGATTATTTTTCTTATTTTTAGAGTATAAAGCGGGAATTCTAATTTGGACTGACTCTTAACGCGAACTTTTGTGGTAAGTTTTCAGTAAAATAAAGAAGTATTCTGAATCAATATTTTTTGTGCAATACTGCTGTGTAGTTAAATTTATGTAGACACGCAGTGAGACCTGTTAAAAAGCGTACAGCTATTTTTTTACTTTTATTTTTTAAATTTATTCTATAAGCACGCCTTGTTTTATTGAAAATTCGGGATAAACCAAATAACCAGGCTTTTTAAAAAATTAAAAAAAAAAAAAATATTAAAATTTAATCAGATTTTTTCAGGTATGCACTTTTCTAGCTCATCAACATTTTCATATCAAATAGCGCAAGTTTTAAGTTGCCACTGTTAACTCTTAAGTAATTATGGGACTTCCAGGGCATATTCTGACGTATTTTTTTTATATTTTAGGCAAAATACTTCATAAATGTTCTAATTATTAAAAGTTCCATATTAAAAAAACTCGGCAAAGTTTGTTTAAATGCTGTAAATGTTTTTTTAAGTTTTTCAAGAAATCTTGGATTATTATTTATACTACCTGTTTTTTAAGAATATTAACTACATAAGTAAACTACGTAGTGAACTACCGAATTCGGTCAGACGTCGACCATGTTCGACCACAAAAGTTCAGTACGGTTCGGCTACGGCCAAAAAAGAGGCGAGCTTTGACCGAAAATTTCTTTAAATTAGTTTGCTCAACTTTCAATTCTTGCAAAATTTTTTAATTACTATCAAAAGGTATCGAGGTTTCAAATTCAAATATTTCGTTTTCAAATTTTTTGGAAAATCTTCTGCTCCTCCATAAAGTGTGACTAGTGGCCAATTATTCAGTGCTGCAAGTTACCTGCATAGCGATGTGCGATATTTAAACCCGCATAGCCTATGTGTCTAAATCTTTGCATGATGAGAGCGGGGCAGCTGAGAAAAAGGGGCTGAGATGATACAACTTCGTCCATCAGACAGCTTCTGCAGAAATGTCTTTCCAAGTCTCACCGCATGAGCACCTAACGGACAATATCCGGTAAGGCTACCTACCGAATTCGAGAGCTGAGGCTTTGTTAGCCTTAGAAGTTCTCTTGAGCGTCCCCGATATACCCGCGGCCAGAAGAGTCTCGCGAGTTGTGCAAAGTCCAGCGCTCGCTGAGTTGACGCTAGGCTCATCTTTTCAGGAACATACCACAGGCTCTCAAGGGAATCCCAAGCCTCTCATTTTGCGATGAAGTCATCTCCAGGGTCCCCTGCCTAGTCAACTCATCAACCGAGCAGTTTCCTTCTATGCCGCTGTGACCCAAATGAGTTGAGTATCGAAGTTCTTTGATGCAATCGGGAAAGAAGTCAGGCATTCTCCAACTAATTTCGAACGCACAAACAACGAGCCTTGAGCCCTAATTGTCGCTTAACTAACGGAGTAGATATTTTCATAATTGTATCCACTGCTTTCTTCATTGGGGCTACCTCCGCTTGGTACACCCTACAGTAGTGCGGAACCCTAAATTTGAACTTGATGAGGAGCTTTTCACAAAATACCCTCGCTCCAACTTTTCTGCCCAACTTCAAGCCATCCGTAAACATATTTGCCATGCGCTGCCTCCAAATGTTGCACAGCGCCCACTCCTCCCTTGAGGGAAGAGTTCCGCTCGGACCTAGCGAAATGCACAATGATCAAGCACCGTGGAAATGAACTCAATGTTTTTAAGAATACTAGAGTGCCCACAGCTTAAGTCTAGTTTATGTCCCGAACACCTCACTCTGATTGCGGCACGTGCAGCGGTTAAGGTTCGACCTTAAAAATTGATGTTACTTAAAGAAATCAGGCAACTTTACAAAAATAATGTACGATTTTCAGTGACACTCACTGTATATAAGCAAGCATATATCGCTAATTTCCTGGAAGGGTGTCATAATGCAGATAACCAAAATGCCGAGGAAAACGACGATAAAATTTTCAATTTACCATGCCTCCCTTAGTAAAAGTTAAGACGCATTAATTTTCGTCTAACGGTCTACTGTTAATTCATACCGCCATGGATTATTCGCACGGCATAAAAGAAAAGCATACTTGCATGATTTCTTTTCTGTTGTGTGGATTTCTATAAAAATATAAATTTGTAAACGGAAATAAATTCAGTACCACTTCCAATTAAATTAAAGTTTTCGAAATTATAAAAAGTGCATGCTGACGCAGCATTTATAGGAACAAGCAATAAAAATTAAATAATATTATAAGAAAATTTTTCGTCCACAATGTCAAACCCAATCAAAGCTTTAAGCCACGTCACTAAGAATTGTGAAAAAGTGTAAAAGTTGGTTGGTTGGCTTCGTGCAGGTCAACAAGCTGTGTTGGTTTTTTTTTCCTTAAAGTTTTGGAACTGCGAAAGGGTGACTAAAATTTTTCCATGCTTTCTCTGCCACAATAAATTTTTATTTTTTCAACACCCACACTCATGCACACACACATATACACACACATTTAGCATTCGGCATCCGGCGTGAAATTGAGTTGATTGTATTTTTTATGAGTTTGCGAAACCAAAATGAAATCAGGCGTTCAAGGAACGTGACAGCGTGCTATGAAATTTTCTCTAATTTTAACAATTCGCATTGGAAATAAAATGCTCGCCATTAACAGCATTCTCACACCAGCACGCCCAAGTGTACACGTACATGCAAGTAAACTGCTACAAGAGTGTGGGTGTAAACGACAGTAATCCGCGCAGCCTACCTGCAGGGAAAAATACTAGTTATGCACTAGAATATCAACATTTCACTTTCCAGCTCAACCAGTTCGCGTTCTACGAGGTGCGTTTAAAAAGTATCGCGAATTTTGTGTTTTTTCGAAAATTATTTATTTATTCATTAATATCTATTTTGTGCCCTTCAAAGTAATCCCCATGAGATATTATGCACTTGCGCCAAAGTTTTTTCCAATCTTCGCAGCACTTCAAAAGATCATTTTTTTTTATCTTGTTCAGCTCCTCCTTCGATGCGGTCTTTCGGCAACGAGAAAAAGTCACAGAGGGCCAGATCTGGGGAATACGGTGGCTGTGGCATCATTAGTGTGTTGTTTTTGGCCAAAAAGTCGCGCACAAGCATCGATGTGTGAGCAGGGGCGTTATCGTGATGCAAGAGCCAAATTTTTCTCTTCCACAAATCCGGGCGTTTCTGGCGAATTGCTTCGCGCAAATTGCGCATAACTTTCAGGTAATATTCCTCATTGACCGTTTTATCCTGTGGCAAGAACTCATGATGCACAACGCCCCTGCAATCGAAGAAAACGGTAAGCAACACTTTTACATTCGACCGAACTTGGCGCGCTTTTTTCGAAAAAAAAAAAAAAATTGAAGAGAAAACAAAATTTAAGATATGCACTTTAGGAATATATCATAAATGTAATTAATGCTAGTTAAATTTCGGTTTGGTATTTTATGCAACCGTTGCTGCAAAGATTTGTCTACAATGGCCCTTTTTTGAAAAAAAAACCTGTGTGCCATTCAATTAAAGTGCTTTTCTTCCCCTCATTTCTGGTTCATCGGCGCAGGATAAGTTTCATATGTAGATTAACTAAAATACATATTCACATTTACTTTAATATTATGTAAAATTTCATTATCCAACCAAGATTGATAGATATTTTAGTGTTCCGTGACTCTTATTTCTGTGCGTCCTGACTATGTTGTACTGCATTATTCTCTTATTATTATTGATTGGCTGTCTGGACACTGCGACTTGAAGAGATCTATTGTGCAGCTATGTGCCTACTCAAAGAGTTTGAGGCTGTTTGCAAATCCTAAGACTGCAGTAGGCTTAATTTGCACCAGGAGACTTGGATCTATGGCCCCATTTCCAAGGTAATTTAGTCTGCGTCATGCCACAGCTGGGCATTCGCATAGAACGTGTTCCGCTGTTTCTTGTGAGATCTTTGCAGAGTCTACAGGAATCGTTTTCTATCACACCTATCTTTTTCATGTGATAATAAAGTTTATAGTGCCCTGTTTGTAGTTCAATGTAAAGTTGTATATCCTTTCTGCTTATGTTAGGGATTGCTTCTGCTTTTATCCATTCTGGATCTATGAGTCTTTTTGACTACCGCATGCCCGATTGGGCTCTCATTGATCTTGCTCACCCAGAAAGGCACTTTTAAAGCTATTATTTACCTCGCAGAAAGGTTCAGAACCTATGAAGGAAGTGTTTGTCCCCTTTTTCGCTAAATTGTCCACAATTTCATACCCTTCGTGCCGCTTATGTCCCGGAATCCACATCAAGGTAACAAAGTTTCAAAGACATTCTCTGGCACACAGCTCTAAGGCGTGAACCTCCGCCTGGAAAATGGAAGTGGATTATTATTCTCTTAGTCCCAAACATGTTTTTAAGGTGTTTGCTGTTGAAATGCTGAAACGGACTCTTTACAGCTGAACTTCTCCAAAAGTATTGGAGGCTTGTCATTCTGGCGGGTGGTACTTTCGTCTCTTTTCAGCCCGATCTTTCCATACTACTGTCTGATTTGCACCCGAAAAACATACCTTTGTTTTTCAAAAGTCCGCCATTTTGTTATTTCTCCAAAAAAATTCCCATTGTAGCACCTGCCAGAATGACAAGCCTACAGAATAATAATCAGTTTAAAATTTTCGTTTCAGATATCCTGAAGAGCCAAAATCCTGTTGACAAGCCACCTATCTTTTTTTGAGACGCTTACTTTGGTGCCACACTACTACAAAAAATATGTAAAAAAAAAAAATTGTTTTTGTATATTATTTGATGTCAATAATAACATACTATAAAATCAAAACGAACGCATTTTATTTTCTTAAAAAAAAAAGTCCTAAAAAATATCTATAAAAAATGAGTATTTGCTTATTTCTCTAATCATCGTGATGTATTGCTGTTGACCTGGTACTTTCTTATCAAACAAAAAGAAAAAAATAATCAACTAAGTTGCAGACAATTTTAGGAATCCTTTTACTACTGGTATTATTGTAGTCAATGACCATATTTCTTCCAGTAAATACCAGTATCTGAATTATAAGTTTTCTGTACTTGTTTGGCTTTTCCCTGCGGGGATGCTAAGAGGCGCACTCACGCATGCAAACACGCAAAGTTTGAAATATTTGTTACTGTCGGATATGTTGGTTGATTGTAATGGGTTTGTCGCTTGACTGGCTGTCTGCCACAACTGTCAACTTATCACTTCCTCAATCGTTTGCATTCATACACATACATACATGTATACGTGCATATATGTATATTACATATATATATTATATTATTGTATATATAGAGTACCGTCGGTTGCGTAAAGCCACATTTGTTTTCGCAACGTTGAGCTCCTACATTTTTGTTCGTGTCACTGGCTTGGTTCATAGGCCATTTTTGTGCCTAAAAATGCGTTAGGTTCCCCTACTGTGACTTTTCGTGCATTTCATGCTTTTCATGCTTATCTTTCTTTGTTTTTATATTCTTTTCCAAAGGCGTTGGATTTAACTACTGTGACTTTTCGTGCTCTTCACGCTTCTCTTTCTTTGTTTTCATATTTTTCTTTCAGTTCCTTTTCAATTTCATACGCTTCATGCATATCGACAATTTTGGCATTAAATGCACAATAAGCACGGCCAAATGTGATGAGAAGTTATTCAGCGAGGTTATGAGCATGAAATAGTCCCTTGAATTTTGTGTAATGTGCTTAAACTTTCTTCTAACCACATGAATGTGGGTTTCCATTGCGCTTAAATACATACACCAGGATTTACGTATTTGCTTAGTTTCATTAGTTTGGCTTGTTTTGCAAATTTAAATGGACTCTGTTTTTAGCAAACTTTAATTATTTACCGCAGGTGCCTTAGAGCGTTAGAAAATTCCGATTTTGGAGAGTTAAAATTCATGAATACGAAATTCATGTTGCAGAGGCGGATACTCAGTTTTGTATGTATTTCCCATGAAATGGATATTCTTTAAATTTTTTTATAAAAAAATTATTCAAAAATATGACTTTTTCGTTATCGTTTTTTTATATTTTCATAGTGCAATTGCCGAGTTATTTAATTTTTGCATCAAATAGATACTAATTGTATTGGTGGTAATGTATCATAGTAAAATATTTATTTGCGTATTCGAGAAATTTTTTCTGAGCATAAATGGAAAGGATTCAAATTGTTTATCTCTTTCAAATTATATAAATAATTATTATCATAAAACAACAGTGTAGCACAAAATTAAACTTTTTCCAAAATAATAACGTAACTATTCGACAAGGGAGTCTAAAACAAATCATTTCAGTAAAGGCTAACGAAATTAAAAAAAAAAATACAAGCTTTGTTAGTTTCCGTTTTGACTTATTTCAGGCACTTAACTTGAATTTTGAGCCTTTTTGTATTATTCTAGAGATGTATATTACTATTTTGTGATTGTTGTTGTTGTTGAAGTGGTTGAGTATTTCCACCACCGTCCTCGTATAATGATGTTTATTTTATTTTTTTTTTTGTTCTAAGTCAGATCCATTTAGTGAGGTCCAAGTATAGCAGCAAATTCTTTATCTCGATGCCTGAGATCTCATTAATTTGCTGCAAGAAAGGCTTACCAAAGGAGCAGAGTCGTGCCCTAGCTAGCCCTGGACATTCACATAAGTAGTATAAAAGTCTTTCCTTCGCTCCTTCCGCTTCACAGCTTCTGCAGAGTAGGATTGAAGCGTAGGTTGAGTCTAGCTGCATGATCGCCTACTTTCCAATGGCCTGTAAGGCTTGCAGTGATGCGTGAGATGTTTGGCTGAGAGCATCCTAACAGATCATTCGTCCTTTGGATTTTGTATGACGGCCACGTGTGTTTTTTGTTGTAATACATGTAGTTAGTTGCTTCCATCTTCTTTCGGCTAAAGCATGATAGTGGGAAGCAATGGATGCTTTTATTGCGTTCAGTGGGGTGGAGACTGCCACTGCCTCTGCTAAGTCTAGTGTCGAACCTTTTCTTGCTAGCTCATCCGCTATCTCATTACCCCGTATGTTCCTGTGACCGGAAACCCATATCAAAGTGATTTCAAGCCAATGACTAAGCAGCTCCAGCTCCTCTCTACACTGTAAGACTAGTTTGGATGAAATGGAGTTGGACTCTAAGGTCTTTATAGCTGCTTGACAGTCTGAGAAGATAGCTACTCTTGCACCAACTTCCTTGTAGAGTTTTGTGATTTGCATGCTTCTCTGATCGCCAACAGTTCTGCCTGGAATTCGCTGGCACAGTCAGGAAGACGAATTGACTGAGATAGGTTGAGCGGCTCCGAAAAAAAATAATCCGAGTGGAAGCCAGCTCCCACACCACAGTTCATCTTAGAACCATCGGTATAGATTTATATATTATATATAGATTTATAGATTTATTTTGTGGTACATTTTAGGTTTTTCTCTCACTCTTTTTCGTATCTAGTTGACTGTTGAATATTTCGTCTTCTGTGGCAGTCTTCTTTCCGAAACCTAAAAATTGATTTTTTTTTAAGACAATCGATTCCTCACATACATACACACAGAGCTACATAGTCTGATTCTCAATGATTCTGCTAATTCGATTCTAAAAGCAGATGAGCGTCATAGTTAAGGTGGGATCGAACATCTATATAACAATTTTGATGCTTGTTTTCTCGACTTTTAATTTTTATGATTTCTCTGAATAACAATTAATGACCCTTTTGGAATAGCTGGAGAAAGTAGCACTGAATTCTTCTTTATTTGAATAAAAAAAATAAAAAATTATAAAAAAAATTTAAAACAATTTTGAAATAACAAATATTAACGATTAGAAAAAAAATGAATATTTTAAAAGCAAATTTAAATTGTTCTCTTTAGTACTAAATTATATTCTATTTGAACTAGAAAACAAAATTTTACGAATTTTGAAAAAAAATGTATACGATTTTTATATCAATTTTTCTAAAAAAGAAGATTTTTTTTTCAAATGTCCAAAAAGTTCATTTTTTTCTATTTTTAATTTACACAAAAGAAAGCATCTTAAGAATTAGAACTCTATTCGAGCCTTTTTATATCCGACAAGAATTTACGAGCCATTGGAAAACTGCAGCGATATGACGTGCTACAAATTTCCATTCCAGCCAAATGTTGCGAGATATTTTAACTGAGAAATGTTTTTCTTCCAAAAAAACAAGCCAATTACACCTACAACCAAGATTGCTGACATAGACAAGATTGCCGCACAGCCATGGGAGCCTTGTGAAGAGTAATCCTATACAAAAATCATATTTTTATCATTGAGGAACGTTTCGAAATCTCCGCTGTCCGTATACTGCACAATATGCCACATACAAACTCTCAAATCTAGATTTTTAATTCATTGCACATGCTTGAGATGCACTTATCTATTAATCACCTTGTAAAAAACTTTAGTTGATTAAATTGAAAATGTTCAATTGATAATATACAAATTTTAAAAAGGTTCATCCCATACAATGGCAATATAAAATTGAGCTGACGAAGTCTAGCTTATGGCATTGACTAATGAGCACAATAGACGAAAGCAACGTGTGATTAAGTCAAACGACGAAGTTGAGTCGTTCGCGTGGAGGGCGTCATTTCTGGCAATCAACTCGAAAAGCAGTTATCAGAAGATTAAGTACCTAATTGAACATAACAGGGGTAGTAAATTACTGTACACTACAAACAATTAACAAGAATACCAAGTGCGTGGCGTATATTTCATTTTTCATACACTCGGCGCTTTCATGAGAATTGAAAAATCAATCATACGCCAAGGCGTCTAAAGCATTGTATCATATTTATTCCTGATACTCCAACGAAATTGTAACTAATTAAAAATTAGCTGTTAGGAAAGTAAAATTTGGTGGGAAAAGGCGCGCGTTTATGAATTTTCAATTTATATATTGTATATTAATACATATAAATGTACGAATGTATCTAAAAATCGAATTGCGTATTTAAGCGGACCTTAAAAGTGCCCTTTCCGACAAAGTAGAAAAATTAATTACAATATCGGTGCCAAATGAAAGCATTTTGAGAAAGCTGCTTGCCACCTAACTAGAAACATAAACTTTATTAAATATTTTAGTTCAATAGTGCATTAGAATATGGGTATCAAGAAACAGTAACATTAAATTGTGAATAGAGTTGCCATGTAACTATAAAAAATAAAAAAACTAAGTATGTAATTTGTGTAGTACGATATGGTACGAAAAGTATAAAGTATATTTTTGAATGCTTTCAAATAAGGTTGCCACACAATATATATTCACAATATATATCAAAATGGGCATCAAACGAGGGGTGTTTTGGACAGTTTAAACACAAAAATATTTTTTTTTTACATTTAAAACTAATTAAATACAGTGTGGGAAATATTAGAATTTTGGAAGCAAAACGAAGCAATTTGAGAAAAACTTTAGTGTTGAAAAATTTTGAAGCAGAGTTGCCACATTTTAAAAAGTATTTAAGTGAGTGAGAAATATGAATGCGCTGATAAGGCGAAAAATTTGTATGAATTATTAATTAAACAAAAACAGAACGTTCAGCGGACTTGCCACCTTTTCATAAAATTTATAAGTTTGATTTTAAACAAAAATGTATTTAAATTGTAACGCTCTTGAACAAATACATTAACTAAAATTTGTTCAAATAGGGTTGCCACTTTTTAATATTTAGGTAAAAAATATTATGTATATGCGTCAGACAAAAAAAATTAAATATTACTTTAAAAAGCAAACATTTTTGAGTAGGGTTGCCATTCTTTGAAAACAATTAGAAACATCATTTATTTTGAAACTGTAATGGTTTGAAAAAGTTGTAGAGCCTATAATTTTTTAAACAGGGCTGCCACTGTTAAAAAAAATTTAAAGTTTCATTTGAAATAAAATAATTTCTGAACTTTAATTGTTTGAAAAATATGAAAAACTTGTACAACCTATAATTTTTTGAACAGGGTTGCACTTTTTTTTTAATATTTAACTAATTAAAGAATTTTAATATGAAATTTAAGGCGAAAAAATTAAATTTCTTTTTGAGTAGGGTTGCCACTTTGTAAAGGTATTGAAACTTTAGCATTTTCAAAACCTTTAAGTATGCATTATTTTTATAAAAGGGTTGCCACATACAAATAAAATTATTTAAGAAAATTAAAAAATACTTTAATACTTTGATAAAGAAACAAATTTTAGAAGCGTTGCCATTTTTTGTTAAAAATTTGAAAATGTAACTACAAATAAATTCTACTTAACACAACTTTTTCTCACACAAATATAAAAATTATAACAATTAAGTAAGACACTAAACAAGTATAAATAAAATGATGTAATGAGAGCATCAAATACATATAAATTTGGGCAAGACCTTTTAAGCAAAATATATTCTAATTCCTTGCCATTTGAATTAAAGAAAATCATTTTCCTCATCAATTGGCGCCTGCAATCACAGCTAAAAAAAATAAATCCGGAGGGCGAACTTTTTTTCAGTTTTGCGATTTAGACAGAGACACCAATTGCTGATTTTATGGGGAGGAGAATTTTAAATTGTATTGTAATATTTTTCAACAAATCTGTATCAAGCGTGCTGCGATAATTATTTGAAATATAAATGATGGTCAGTTGTTACATCAGTCAGATCGCCCATCGTCAGTCATGTTGCTGCTGTCATTGTCAGACTGGCTGTCGGTCAATCATGCTGTCAGCTTATTCTGCAAAAATACGGCAAATAAGTTAAAGAGGGCTGCCTTTTGCACGCTTACATGTAGTGAAGAAGATTAAAATTTAATTAATTACGCAAAGATGAAAAAGCGTAAAAATGGAAGCAAGCACAAAATGCGGATTAGTTGGTATAAGAGAAAAAGTAGCATATTAAATAATTTTTCCCATTGTGGGGTGTTTTCGTGCATATAAAAAAATGTCGAGCTTTCTGTAAATGGAGAAAAGGCTTTAAGCCACCAGCAAAAAAATTGTCAAAAATCAATGCGATTCTTAAGCCATTTAAAACTTGCACGTTATTATATCCAAATGTACCTACTCATTCAAAAAGTGCATAATCGAAATTCGACTCAATATTCTGGCTTAAAAGTATGAAATTTTTATGGAAATTGAAATGAATTTGTTTCAATTTTTTTACAAAGTTTTTTGGATTTTGAATCGTGTATGAGAGTATTCGTGCGAAAAGTGCTGTGAAGGCAAGATGGTAGACTGGTAGACAAAGCCTGCAATATTTGGGTCATCTCTCATATGCTCCCAGGAATTAATCGTTTCATCAACCCTGTAGCACCTAAAACACGAGCACGTCCAAAACTAATATGGTTTGTATAAATTCTAATGGATCTCAGGACACTGGATGTTAGAAACTAGAAAACTGTTACCGAGAATCGGAATGCATGTAAATGAATCGTGATGGAGGCTAAACCTCATTTTATAAAAAAAGTAAATAAATAAATAAAAAATAAATAAATAATCAAAACCTTTCAATATAGCGCGTTGCTATTATTGTGATCACAAGTGCATGCAGGTATATAAGTAAGAAGTTTAACGCTCAATCTAAGACTAGCATAAGTTGGTCAATCATAGTATTTATAAAATATTCTGCGAATATTAAGAGATAAGCAATACTTAAGGGGTTATATACCTTGTGAACCCGAAAAAAATGGACGATTGTCATAATTTTTTTTAAATATGTCTTAGAACTTTTATTCAAATGAGGCAGATATCATACTGAAGGGTAACTCTCGAAGAATACATTTTAGTGCTTTTCGCCCCTCCGCCGAAACGCCGTTTTTAGAAGAGGCTTGCGGTGATCATGGTAGCGCATGAGCAACTCAACTGAAATGAAAAAAATTAAACGATTATTGTAGAAAAACGTTTTTTAGTAAATCATATCGAAAAAAAATGATTTTTGAGGGGTTGAAAATTAAAAAAAAAAGAGGTTGTCTGTAAAGTCGGTGTACTGACGATAGTTTAACGTGATAACGTCATAAGAAAATACTGATTGAATGGTTGCATTTTTCAAAAGAAAATTTTAATTTTATATGTTTGATAGATATTTTGTGGGTTGGGTACGTAATGCTGTATGATACAATATTCTGTTTACAAAATGCTGTACACAAAATTCTGTATTTCAGAATTCTGTATTATAGAATTCTGTATACGAAATTCTGTATTTCAGAATTCTGTAAAAAATATTCTGTATTGCCGAAATGCTGTATTGACGAAATTCTGTATTGACGAAATTTTGTATTGACAAAATTCTGTATTGACGAAATGCTGTAAGTAAATGATAAGAAATTCAATAAATTTTATAAAAAAAGTGCGCACTTTTTTTTATAAAATTTATTGAATTTCTTATCATTTACTTACAGCATTTCGTCAATACAGAATTTTGTCAATACAAAATTTCGTCAGTACAGAACAACTAATCGGTTTTGTTTTTATTTCTGTTCATCTTTGTTTTGTTTTTCACTTCGTTTTAATTGATTTCGTTGAAGTTGTTGTTGTCAACGAAGCAATGCAGTTGTGCCATTCCAAACAAAATTCCAATGCAGTGAAGCCCCGAAAGTAGTATGTACTTATTTGTAAATCAAAGTTAATGAAATATCAAGAGTAGAAAATGGAGAAGTCTTCCCGAGAAAGTTAAGATCAATTAGATCTAACAAAAAAATTAAAAGTATAATAAAAAAAAGATTAATTATTGGAAAAGTTTCTTTTTTGAAAAGAATAGCAAAAAATATTTGTTTCTAATCTAATCATGTACCTGTGTTTTGTACTTGAAATACTTATTACTTCTTCTTTGCATACATACTTATCGTTTGAATTAATATTGAAGTCTTTTGTTTTTTGTATTGTTATTTTGCACTTGAAATTCTCATTTATTTTTCTATGTATAATTATCGCTTAAGTTAATATTGCAGCTTAGAAATCTTTTGCTTTCCTTATATATTAATTGTTTTTATTAATAAAATCAAGTAAAAAACTGACTTTTGTCAACACAACATTTTTTCAATACAGAATTTTGTTAATGCAGAATTTCGTCGGTACAGAATTTCGTCAGTACAGAATTTCGTCAATACATAATTTTGTCAATACAGAATTTTTTTAAGACAGTACAGAATTTTGTTTTTACAGAATTTTGTAAATACAGAATTCTGTAAATACAGAATTTTGTCACTGCAGAATTTTGTTACGTTAATTTACAGTATTTCGTATGAAAAGAGTTTTGATATACAGCATTTTGTAGGGATCCCATATTTTGTATGGATATAGAGAATGAGTTAACATTAACATAACATAATATAACATAACATAATATAACATAACATAACATAACATAACATAACATAACATAACATAACATAACATAACATAACATAACATAACATAACATAACATAACATAACATAACATAACATAACATAACATAACATAACATAACATAACATAACATAACATAACATAACATAACATAACATAACATAACATAACATAACATAACATAACATAACATAACATAACATAACATAACATAACATAACATAACATAACATAACATAACATAACATAACATAACATAACATAACATAACATAACATAACATAACATAACATAACATAACATAACATAACATAACATAACATAACATAACATAACATAACATAACATAACATAACATAACATAACATAACATAACATAACATAACATAACATAACATAACATAACATAACATAACATAACATAACATAACATAACATAACATAACATAACATATCTTAAAGCATTCACCAACAGCTTTTATTTGATACCCATATTGTACATACACGTCCGAAGGTTGCCCGGGTCCACGTTTTGACTTATATCTCGAGACCCTATCTACCAATAGGTATCCAAACTATACGGAAATCATCTTCAATACCTACTTAACAATGTGTGTAAGTTTGGTTTAATTCCGTTCAAAGACACGGCGGGTCCACGTTTTGGCATATATTTCGAGACCCTAGTCATCAATAGGTATGAAAATTACCCCGTATTAAAGCACTTATCAACAGCTTTCATTTGATATCCATATTGTACAAACACATTCTAGGGTCCACGTTTTGGTCTCTATCTCGAGACCCTAGTCACGGAGCGGATGGAAATACTCTGAACTAAAGCATTCACCAACAGCTTCCATTTGATACCCATATTGTACATACACATCCGAAGGTTGCCCGGGTCCACGTTTTGACTTATATCTCGAGACCCTATCTACCAATAGGTATTCAAACTATACGGAAATCATCTTCAATACCTCCTTAACAATGTGTGTAAGTTTGGTTTAATTCGGTGCAAAGACACGGCGGGTCCACGTTTTGGCATATATTTCCAGACCCTAGTCACCAATAGGTATGAAAATTACCCCATATTAAAGCACTTATCAACAGCTTTCATTTGATACCCATATTGTACATACACAACCAAAGATTACCCGGGTCCACGTTTTGTTCTATATCTCGAGACCCCAGTCACGGAGCGGCATGAAAAATATTCTATACTAAGGCATTCACCAACAGCTTCAATTTGATATCCATATTGTACAAACACATTCTAGGGTCCACGTTTTGGTCTCTATCTCGAGACCCTAGTCACGGAGCAGCATGAAAAATACTCTGGACTAAAGCATTCACCAACAGCTTCAATTTGATATCCATATTGTACAAACACATTCTAGGGTCCACGTTTTGGTCTCTATCTCGAGACCCTAGTCACGGAGCAGCATGAAAAATACTCTGTACTAAAGCATTCACCAACAGCTTCAATTTGATATCCATATTGTACAAACACATTCTAGGGTCCACGTTTTGGTCTCTATCTCGAGACCCTAGTCACGGAGCAGCATGAAAAATACTCTGGACTAAAGCATTCACCAACAGCTTCCATTTGATACCCATATTGTACATACACATCCGAAGGTTACCCGGGTCCACGTTTTGACCTATATCTCGACCCCTATTTCCAAAATAAAATATAATCCATGTTACTCGTGGATGATGTAGCTTTCGAATGGTGAAAGAATTTTTAAAATCGGTCCAGTAGTTTTGAGCCTATTCATTACAAACAAACAAAGTTTTCCTCTTTATAATATTAGTATAGACAACATATTTTATAAGGTATATGGTAAATATTACCATACATTTTTTCCTTCATATATAATAAAAGAATTAATAATTATAACATTAAAACAACAGGTATTATTAACAAACTTGGTTTTATTTTAAATTCTTCAAGTGAATCAAATTAATAATAATCAATAAGAAGGCATA
>JAYXIM010054161.1:0-16799 GCA_037575425.1 Anastrepha fraterculus
AGAGCAGTACTTTATTTTTAAAATTGATTCCAAATCAAAAAAGGAATTAGAATTTCACAAATGCTGAGCAATCGCTGTCATATTTGTAGCTCCAGTTGCTGACGCTTAATCGGTGCTTAGTCGCAGACGACATCGGTTCTTAAAAATAAGTAAATTTGTTTGTTATACTCTTCGAGAGAACTAAATTTACAAACCATGCGTCGCTTAGAAAATTTACTTTGATTTATACATCAATTTTTTTATAGTTACAAAATTTATTTGCAGCTTCTTGAGTGCTATAAAAATTTCCAATTAATCAAACATCCATTCCCCAACTGAGCACCGTACAATCTTATGTTTGTAGTCCTAAAGTGACTTTCGTTGCAAGCTGGGACCTCTATTTTTGTATGCTCATTCAACTTACCCAGTTTTATGCTAGATTGCACTGGCAAAAAGCTCCTGAATATATCAAATATGCCCATAATGCTAGCAGAAAGAAAAATTAAAAACTTTTTCAACAGAAAATAAATGAAAGGAAAAAGCAAAAAATTAGTAAAAACCTAGTAACCAAACCAAATAAAAAAAATGTGTATCCAATATGAAGAGAGTATTTTATGTGTATATTTTCTCTGAAAAGCTGGCGGACTGATAAAATAATACTGACTGAAAATAATTGGAGTTGGGTACGAAAAAATTTATTTTAATTGGCAAGGAACGGGAAAGCGAAACCTGTAGGTTAATAGTATTAAGCAAAAGTTAGTCTGTGTGCTCAGGTTGGCTGAAAAGTAGAACGTGTGTGATGAAAAAAGAGGAACGTCAAATGAAGCCTTCTGATAAAAATTCATAATATGCTCGTTAATGGAATTGTATGCACAGATACTTTTATAAATATTTGCACATCCAGTAGGGCAGCTATAACCTACAATTGAGCGGTGCATGCAGCTTTGATGAAATAAGGCCGAGTTTTTCCTCGAATTTTCTGTGTGTACGGTGGCAGTATTTCAAATCAAAAAATGTTACCTGTTTTTGTTTATTCGTGCACAATTTTTAGCTCAAGCCAGCCCACCTAATTTTATACAAATATGGGAGAGCATAATTTAAAAAATTATGTAAATAATCGTATACTTCTTGCCAGCATTTATGTATTACTTGTTGCTTGACCGTGTAGCTGTTGGTATCAAAACATATTTTCTATTTTGTCAACGAAGTTTAGAAGGTTGCAAAAGAAAAATATGCAACCTATTTGATTTAAAAATATGTGAAAATGAAGCGAGGTTATGTTTTGTGGAATAAATTTTTGAATGAATACAATATGGAAGCTGGTTTATTTTCTAGAAATGCTAGTAAGAAATATCTGACCACTTTACTGAGTATGAAAATTGTTGTAGAAAGAAAATATTCTCAGAAGTTTTATTAGATTTCCGAAATCAATGTGAAAGGACCTTATGGAAGAACTGAAACTGCATGATAGCTAGCTCAGAAGTTTAGAATTATTGTACATTTGAGCTTCGGGTTAGTTAAATACTCATACATAGAAACGTAAACGTCACTAAATAAGTATTTCTGTTAGGTCTATACATCCTTTTAAATGCCGCATATAAACGCGGCATCAGAAATGGCCATTTCTCATCAACAAAAAAAGGACAAAATACGATTTTTTTCATTTACTTAACTTTTTCCCCATTTATATTAAATATGCATAGTGATGAAAAACTGCAGCAATCGATAGTTGACTTTTTCACCATTTACACATTATTGTAATAATCGATTCAAATAAAATACTTATGAAAAAAGATTATCATTTTCTTTTTATTTTTCAGTTATCATATTCCTATATTTTCAATGAACAATGCTACTGAAATATTTTTTCAAAAAACAAATTATTTCAAGAATAAAAATTATTTCAATCGACTAGATTAGACATTTTTTGTGCAATTCTTATACACGAGGGTCGTTCGAAAAGTCCGTACAATAAATAAAAACTACGTAATTGTTTCGGGTAAAAATTTTTTGTTTTTTTACATAGTCTCCTTTTAGGCTTACACACTTCGCCCAACCCTGTTTTAGTTTGTTGATCACTTCCAAGTAATAGGATTTGTTCAAAACTGAAAAATAGTCATTCACTTCTGCAATCACCCCCTCGTTTCAACAAGATCTTTTTCCCGACTGCCATTTCTTCAAATTTGGGAACAAATAGTAGTCCGCGGAATCCGAGGCGGCCAAGTATGGATAATAAGGGAATGTGAAACAAGACCGGTATTCGGCTCTGAGCTAATTTGACAGAATCAGCTGATGAGCTGACGAAGCAAGAGATGTGTTACCAAAAAACTAAGATTATGTAAGTGATATCGAAAGCAAATCAACACAATGTCACTTCATCGCCATTTGAACAACAAATGATTGGACGAATCTATGAAATTATCGTGCAAATTTTTGGCTGCCGAATCTCCCTCAAAATTTCTCTTTCACCATAGTTAAAAAGCAAGCCTTTTAAATCTTGGTGACTTTGTTTTGATGGCAGACGATTCTTTCTTCACTAGTGTGTTTCTCAAAAATTTTTTACATTTGATGTTTGTGCTTTGGCAATGTCTTCATTAGAATAGGAATTATCAGAATCTTTTAAGTTATCCTCATTTCTGGTACACTCAATCAAAATGAGGAGTGTATTTTCAGGGTCAGGGAGTTTTGCTAATTCCTCTTCATTGGCTAAAAAGAACAGATAAAACTCCTTCTCAGAGTCGTCACAAGCTTCCAGAAATATTTCAATATCAGCATCTTAAAAGGTTCATCTATTTGGCATTTTTCATATTGTAGAGGAAATAAATAGCGAAACGATGTAAATAAACAACACAAAGTACATTACATAACTGACGTTAATATTAACTATCATCGTCTCAATGAACATACAAGGCCAAAAAACTACACTCCGATAGTCCAAAAAAACAAAAACAAATATGTAACAGTTCTGCACCCAAAAAAAGAGAGAATGATAGAATATATTAATTGATCATCTGAAGCAAAATTGTGACAGAAACTTTGGCTGCTACGTCGTAAGGGCCTAGGCAGCACAATTTTGCCCACTCACAAGGATGGTAGATTACAAGTTTTGCCCATCAGCTATGGTGAAAAACGAAATTGAGCGTACTGTAGCAGATTTCTGCTTGCTCATTTCACACGTATTCACACAATCGTGCGATGAGTCGTTGTTCAGATGGCAACGAATTAAAATGGGCGGAGGTTACATTAATTTTTTTCGTATATCACCAACACAATTTCAGTTTTATCGTAAGCAAATCGCTGTGAAAACTCCGATTACGTCAGCCAATCAGCTGATTCTTTCAAATTTGCCGAGAGCCGATTACCGGTCACACCTTCTGAATTTTTTTCAGCATGAAATGTTATTGCAGTTACACCACACCGAAGAGAAAATGAGTAGAATGAGAGTGTTCGTCGTAGAATCAATGAAAATCTTCATTTCAACAAACTATTGAACTCCGTTGAACAATTTCGTTAGCCTTAGATTTATCAGCATCCGTATCGGAGGTTCAACTTTCAAAAATAATAACTCTCACTCCTTAAAACACATTTTTTGCCTAATTTTAAACAAAATATTGTACTGTTTTCGAAATGGAATCATTGAATCAAATACATTTTATTTTTTTTTCTTTACTAGCTATCACAGTTTGTACGAGTATTTTCCAGCTGGGTAGCCATTCTGTATTTTCAATTCCATTTTAAATGTTCTCATGTGTACTTTTATAAAATTAGAGCTAACAAACAACAAGGAAAGAAAATTTAAAATGTAAAAAGATTATCAACATAAACACAAACGCTTAATACAAGCCAAATTAAGCTATAATAAAGCCATCGAGGAAGCTTTGCGCCCCTGAACGAGCACTTGGTACGACTAATGGGCTGCGGCATGGGAACGCATCAGTAATAAGGGTACACGGCATCACTAATAACAAAACAGTTAATGTTGTATGTTGTACGAAGAGGAAAAATTAAATTTGAATACATACAAGACACAGAATTGAGAGAAACAAAGAAAAAGGTAAAATACAAAAACATGTTTCCTTTTAGCTACGAAAACCTCCATTATTGCGTTTGGCTAAAAAACAAACAAAGGCCCCTGGAAATATTTGTGTTTGGTAAAAAACTGTACCGATGAAAAGCCGTGAAAAACAAATATGCACAATCACAAGGAAAAGCACACACAAATTTTAATTTAGTGAAATATACACAACCGAAAAATGTATTCACATAAGTACTAATGATGCGGGTTGCAAAATAAAACTTCACAAGTTTATTTGTTTCAAAAATTAAGTTCAACGGGAATCCCTTAAAATCAAAAAATTTATTTATTTACTTATACCTTTATCGTACCGCTTTTTTGTTGTTTTCTTCATTTTTTTTTTAATTCAAGTGTAATAATTTAACCTTTCTAAATTTTTGAATAATTATGAATTCCGCAAAAACCTGCACCAACAGTTTTTCAATATCAAATTTTTATTTAAATCAATAGTACAGTCCACATACTTTAATGTTGGAAGATTATTTTATGCAAATGTTGACGGCGACTGCGCTTCAAATGGTCCATCCGCTTAGTCCAATTTAGGCATACTCTTTCCAATGTTTCGGCCGGTATCTCACATATAAATACTTTAATGTTGTCTTCCAATGCGTTAATTGAAGCAGGCTTGTCTGAATAGACATGAGCTTTAACATGGCCCCACAAAAAATAATCTAAAGGCGTTATACCGCACGATCTGGGTGGCCAATTGACAGGTCCCGAACGTGAAATAAAATGTTCACCGAACTCACCTCTCAACAAGTCCATTGTTACGCGTGGCGCCGTCTTGCTGAAACCACATGTCATGCAAGTCAAGCTCTTGTATTTTGGGCAAAAAAAATTGGATATCATTTCATGGTAGCGCTCACCATTCACAGTTACGGTACGATTCGCAGCATCTTTGAAGAAGTACGGTCCAATGATCCCTCCAGCCCATAAACCGCACCAAACTGTTACCTTTTCTGGATACATTGGTAGCTCTTGCAATTCTTCTGGCTGATCTTCACTTCAAAATCGACAATTCTGTCAATTCAATCAACCTCCGCAACGCACTTATCCCAGCGTTTGGTCGAGCTCTCGGTATTGTCATCAGAGTCGTCTTCGATTTCTCCATTACTTTCTTTCGTGTCGCGCGTATTTGTTATTTCACTCGCTCAATCAGAACAAAATAGCAGGGAGCCATATCAAGTGAATTCTATGGTTGCAGCTGGATGGTATTATTTTCGTTCGTGGTCAAGTTCATTGATAACTAAGGCGCTGTTGGGTCGGATTCAGCCTTGGAAATCATGTATTTTGTACCATCAACACGATTCACTTTTTGTATAAAATTCAGGGCCTTTGGGACCAACTTTGCAGCAATATGGCGCAAACCCAAACCCAATGACACGACAATGTCGTGAATGGATTCATAAGCAATGTTCTAGTCCTCTTCCAGCTGCGGTTATTGATCAATTTTTCTTCTACTAGAGTGATGTTTTCATCATTTTTTAGATGCCGACGGCCTACCACTACGTTCGCCAAACTCGATGGACTTACGATCTCTTCTGAAGCATTCGTAAAGGGTTGCTTTCTTTAGAGTATCATCACCGAAACCGTTTTCCAACAGTTTTCCATTGTGCAAATTCAAATCAATTTTTAAAATTGTAAAAAATCGCGAACACCTTGCAGAGGTAAATTTATTCAAGAAGGCGAAACTTTTACAAATGTGAAGCACTGCCGACAACATCACAAAAATACAGTACTGAAATCAGTTGACTTAGAGCGTCACGTGGCGGTTGTTCCGTAAAATTTTTGATCAACGCGATATCTTATATGTGAATGTTAGAATTTGTTGGCTTGCTTATAACCTCCTTAGCCGTTCCTTCCATTGTGACGGAATTTTAGCGAGAGTAAATCTTGATTGGTTTGAGTTCGCTGGGCGGCACTGTGGTAGAGATATTCAGAAAAATGTTCTTAATAGTAGAATTTAGTTCATAGTAAGAATATGCCTCAACTGCTTGAAAATAAATGTTTCTGGAAAATCTGTGCTCCGTAGGCGGTGCTGAGATGGAGATATGACGAAAAAGCGTATTTATGGTGGAGTAGCTACCAGTAAGAGGTGAACTAATCTAAACGAAGAGTATGGAACTTATTTCCGTTCCACTTAGAAATGAATACAGTAGGTTCTGTTTTTATGCGGCTTTTTTTTATGCGGTTTTGAAATAGTGCGGTTTTTTTTTTAAATTACAAAATGCATGTCGACCTATCGGGAATTGTACATATAAACAAGATTCTAAACCAGCTAAGCAAAAACTCATCACAGATTACATCAGAAATGCTAACCCTACAAGTATGGAAGATATATAAAGATATAATTTTCAAAGATACAATATTTTGTTTATGCGATTTTATTTAATTATTTCAGATTCATGCGGTCTATGGAACGTATCTATAGTAATAATATGGGACTAGTGCCCTTTTTTATGCGATTATTTCAGATTTATGCGGTTTTAGCATTTGAAACGTATCTATAGTTTTACTATAGAACTAGTAGCTTTTTTTATGCTGTTTTTTTTTTATGCTGTTTCTTGCGGAACGTATCTACCGCATAAAAACAGAACCTACTGTATATGGTTTCTTGAGGGAATACTAATGAGGTATGGCGCATATAGTCAATAGGTTCAGTCGGACACATAATACCGAATGAGAAAACAAAGCATATAACCTAAAATAAGTGGGATTTTGTGTCACATCAGTGCCTTCTTGAGACTAAGTGTGGTGACTTAAATGTCACTGCTTGCACCTCTTTTCTTTTACTAGTACAATTGCTTAACCCTTTGTTTTAAAACAAGTTGCGGGAGACATGATCCTACTTTCGTGCCTAAAATGAGAGCTTCGTGTTGGACACGTGATAACTTTTTCTGGCTAAAAGTAAAAAGTTCGTGTTAAACATCCGCTGACTTTTCCTGGTGCGTATCAGATTGCTTTTACGCAAGAGAAAAGCTTTCATCGAAAGTGACGATAACCCCAGCTGTCAATAACACAGCAGCATTACTCGTATTTAAAAATAGTTATTTTAGCTAATACAACTACTTTAACATGCTCTTTCGGGGCGAACTAATACCACATACGAGTCCTCAAAATACGGTTGAAAAGTTTCCTAACATACTTCTCGAATTTTAAAGCTTCTTTTTATATCATAGGATAGAAGAATGACCAAAGTGAGGCGCGTGAGATAGGCCCTCTTTAGAATGTCACTTGAAAAAGTTTCTAAATAATTTAGCAGCTCATAAAAGTGCTTAGTAAATCATTATACGTGCGACACGTTCGCCGTCTTATGCTCTACTTTGTTTATTAATTACGGTCCATCTACTATATGTTCTGTAACTGTTCGTATTGGCTCAGGGAATGCCACAAATTTGTAGTTCTATTCAATTATATACTTAAACGGGAAAGAAGGATGGCTACCATGCTGAGCAAATCACCGGTGTAAGCTCCTAGTATCGGTACAACGAACGTGCAGCTCTGAGAGTTGTGTGTCTGCCTACCGCAAAGTACAAGGACCAGCTTTTCAAGTGATAAACGATTCAATACCGACAAATTTACTAACCTTTGGAAGGAAAAGGTTGTGGGCATTAAAGAACGAGAATGTGGAAGAAGAATTAAACAAACTGGCAACGCGCGAAACCATAAGGCTATGGTAAGACCGATAGAGAAACGAAACACATGTCACATGGACGGCCAGGCTAATAAAAAACGTCACTACATAGTACAGCAGGAACTTTGGTGATGTAATTTTTTATACAACCCAAATGCTTTCGAGGCGCGGGCATTTCCGGAAATACCAGTTCAAAACAAGGAAATGCGAACACTCCAAATGCATAAACGGTGACGCAACCAAAGATGACGCCGAACAAATCTTTTTCCAATACATGCGTTGTGAACAAGAACGTCGAACGTTGGTGAATGCAGTCGGCTACACAACCACTGAAAATTTTATCGACAAGATTTTAAGCAGCGAGGAAACGTGGGAAATCATCTGTGGTTCTCCGCAGAAAAAGCGGGAAATGGGCGCAGACATACAAACATCCAACTTGTAATGAGGAAGATAGAACGCCACTCTAAAGTATTGCGAAAGCGGTTCCAGGATGGGTGACGGTTCCAAACGAGGGGGAATTTTTTTGTCTCCGGACATACCATAGCTGCGACGATAACTTTGATTATGCATTAAGCATTTTAAGCCCCCTCACCCTAAAAAAAAAATGGTTTGCTAGTGGTGTACAAACGAGTCTTTATTTAACACTATTTAATTGAAAATTTACTCACACACAAGAAATTTAAATAGCGCTAAATTAATATTCTCTGCTGCCTTAGTGGTCATTTTCTTTATTTAAAATATGCTGGAAATAACGCCATCAAAAAGCTGATTTACTGCCTCCTTCAGATATTTTATGTTGCCTATCAAATACCTATCCAGATTAAAGGAGATTACGATAAAATTTAAGCAAAATCAGTATAGAATTTAAGAGCACCACAATGATATTTCTGGGGGCAAAAGTACATTGGCATATTAATAGTTAGGCAGAAGTACGCAGCTGCTGATTATTTTTTATTTATAAATAAATAAATGTGCCATATAACGGTGCGTAAGTATATATATGTCTATATATGTATGTATATACATACTTATACATATACACAAACAAAAGCGGCATATAACGTTCGGCTCAACGGTATATAAGCAACTGCTTTCCTTTAGGAGTATTTGTGGTAAAATTTATGGTCGTACAATAAAAAGGGGGACTAGCCAATATTTTGCGGTGACTGCTGCTGAGTCAAAGCATACATTGAGCTATATAAATATACAATATTGTGCATTAAGGTGTTTCACTAAAATAAAAAATTGGCTGTTTTTCCAAATGAATCATAAAATTTGGTATATTTTATGACTTCCACAGGAATATTTTCACTATGTCATAAGTTTATATGGACAATGACGAAATGAGCAGAGTCAAGTACAATGGAAGGACCAAGTTAAGAAGGATGCTGTATGTCGAGAGGGTAGTTTTACAAAAAATAAAAGACGGATTTTACGGTTTTCTTTGATGAGACTTAATGGTTAGGTAAAGTTAAATTTTTTCCCTCTATTAAGCATTATTATGTATGGCTACCAATTGGTCATTAGGCATAGTGAGTAAAACTATTTAAAAATTTCGAAAATAAAAAAGTTGACATTCCGATACGCTAGGAAAAAGCTTTTATTTATCATTATTATTATGATATTTTTAATAAGTAAATATAGTAATTAAGTAAATACCTATGAAATGAGACTTTTTTCAATTTCAAACGTTTATTAACAAAAAATGGTTACAAATTTAATCTTCAAAATAATAGCCATCGCTAGCGACACATTTTTCCCATCTCTCAGGCAATTTGTGGATGCCGCGCCAAAAAAATTGGCCGTATTTGGCCGCAAACCAATCATCGAGCCATTTTTTGCTTCCTTCTTGAGAATTGAAGCGCTGCTCGGAAAGTGCGTGGCCCATCGATGCAAACAAATTATAATCGGAAGGCGCCAAGTCTGGTGAGTAAGCCGCATGCACCAGCGGTTCCCAATCGTACGTCTCCCCCAATTCCCGGGTCGCTCTTGTTCGATGTGGCGGTGCATTGTCATCAAGAAAAATTACTTTGTGACGCCGATCGGCATATTCTGGGCGTTTTCGGTGTATAGCGCTGTCGGCCAATTGTCGTTGGTAGCGTGCACCGACAACTGTTTCAACTGGTTTTAATAGTTCGTACCAAATCATATCACGCTGATCCCAGAAAACACACAGCCTTGCCTTGCGGCCGAAGCGATTTGGTTAGGCCGTTGTTTTTGGCTTGTGGTCGGGTCGTATGGTCCATCGTTTACGCTTGGGATATGAGAAATACACCCATTTTTCATCAGCCGTAACGATTCGATGCAAAAAAGACAAGTGGTAACTTACGAGCGGCGCACAGTAAAACGCGTGTGACCAAAAATAGTAAAAATCAATGTGGTAAAATTTGTAATATTTTGTTGCGCACCGATCAAAAATCCACTAATTGAAAAGGGGCTGAAAGGTCTTTCACAGTTTTCGCTTTTTAAAATAAAAGTTCGTTTCTAAGAATTTTAACAAATAGATTTTTTTTTAATTCTTTTTTTTGTAAGCTGGCTAGGAGGCTCTTACTTTTTTATTTAAGAAGTTATTTACTTTTTCTGTAATCAACTCTACATACACTTGGACTTTTATAACTTTCTCTTCTTGCTTCTTCTTCCTTGCTTTTATCCCATTTCCCTGGGAGTCAGCGCTCCCAGAACGTAATCTACAGATTTTTCGATTCTGTCTCATCTCGGTGTTTAAGTTAGCACGTTTCATATCACCTGGTCGACCTGGCGTATTGGCGATGTTTAATACGTTTTTGTCATATCTAATTCAGGCTTCCTCTGGACATCTCCATACCAGTGAAGACAACTTTCTCGTATTTTTTGCCGGAACAGAGCGATTTTAAGACTTCTGCTGTTTGAAATTTTTCTTCGTGAGATTTTTTTGTAGGCCAGCATTTGACTCCATATACCAAAGTGGTACACACGTTAGCTTTATATAAAGGGTTTTCCAATAAGATTTGTTATTTTGATATTCAAAGAAAAATGATGCTATTTTTTAATATAAATGATCGGATGTTTATTTCATTATAAATAGGAAGGTATGCCATTAATAGTGGAAAATAACATCAGGCAAATGACGATCACGACCACGCTTACAGGACAATATCCTTTTCATGAAATTTTCCAGTTCGGAAAGTGGCTTTCTTTTATCACATAGAATCCAGTTAGAGTTTTCCATTTCAACCATGCCTATTTAACCTTATACTGCATGTCTTCATTAACTTCTCCTATACTTGTTATAAAGGAGTTTAAGTATTTAGACATGGGGACCTCATTTAGTGTGCTGCCGTTCAACAAGCTGAAGCCTGTTGTTGTTGAGTTGGTGGAAAACTCGCGGCGCATACCCTCTGTCTTTTTCCAGCTCATGCGACTCGAGGTTGTTTGCGTACTTTCTCATCCATGATCTTATAATTTAACGTTTACGAGTATCACTGCATAAGAAAAGGCATTAAGTGCAAATATAGGAAAAAGGCAAATGAAAACTAAAAAAAATACCGCATAAGCTTGTTTTTAGACATTGCCAATAGTTAAAAGATAAAATGTATTATAAATTGGAAGTGGTTTGATAAGTGGAAGCAAAGGAAAATATGCTGAGTGCGCTTAGAAATATGATAAAAATCCTATTCCACAAAACTCCAAGCGCTGAAGATAGGGAGTTAGTTTGTAAAATCTTTATGAAGTTCAATTGAAACTTTCAGAAATTTTAGACGTAACAGGAAATGTTTTGAGAAAAGGGCAATTGTTTTGACTGCCATATTTCATGGGCTTACCTGCGAAACCATCTTCACTGTATTTCAGAACTATGATTTTTTAAGAAAAGCAAATACGCCACCCAAATTTAAGCAAAATCGGATAATTTTGAAAACTTTCGCCCACAAAAGAGAGAGTAGTGGTAGTAGGTCACTTCTGACCATAATTCATATATCTTATTGCTTAAATTGAGTAGTTTATATACAAAACTTTCACTAAATCAGTGCCTGTTTACAATTTTCGACTTCAGGTTAGATGAAGGCGACACACTGTGCGACGAAAATTGTAATTTGAAAGCGTTTGCGTGAATAAAGTCCGTACCAAAGGCGAATGAAAAGTACCTAAAATTAAGTGACTGAGAAATAGAAATTCCGGGTCAAGGCATTTCGAATGAATGAATGAAATTTAAATGAGTTGAATTTTTCATTAGATTTTATATAACTTTTACAGCTTTTAGTCAAAGCAGTCATGTTTTAATTAAATAATATAATCAATATGGGTCGTCCTTTTGGCTCCTAAACACCCATACTTAATAGCACTGCTTGCCGAATTTGCCTAAAAATGTCGAGGAATCGTGCGGTATCTAGCATATTTTTAATAAACGCTAATACTCAACAAAACTAATACTTTCGAAACCCTTTTTTGGGTGTTTGGCCGAGCTCCTCCGCCTATTTTAGGCGTACGTCTTGTAGTTGTTGCACAAATGGAGGAACTTGCAGTTACAAGCCGACTCCGAACTCTAAATGGTTTTTTATGAGGAGCTTTTTCATGGCCGAGGTGGAGCTCGGAGGTTTGCCATTACCTGCCGAGAGGCAAGCGCTTTTTAGAAAAAAAACTGTTTCTATCTTTTGCTGTTTCATGCACGGAGATTCGAACCTACGCTCTTCCGAGTGGCAGTCACGCACCATCAAATTGGCAATAGCGGCCGACTTTTATTAGTTGAAATCAGGCCAAATTTATAAGTTGAAATTACACTGCGATTTTGAAACAGCTGTGGTCCAGCAGTATAGGGAAGCATCTTTTTGGACGCATTACAGCAAATCACACCATTCCAATCTTTGTACAAAACAGGAATCGTTAGCACAGGTCGGAAAAAACACTTGTTTGTCAACTCCTTTCCTGGTAAAACAAAAAAAAAAAATTTTTTAAAAATCCGAAATCGGGCATTCAGAAGCTGGATCTAAAAATCATGACAAGGAGTGGAATCGCTTTTCAAGATAAGTCACCTGAAGTAGTAGCTTGCGCTGCTCGGAGAAACCACCGGACCAAACAGTTATTTAAGCTCTTTAAGCTCTGTAAGTTCATCTGTAGAGATCGGATTCTTATGCAAGTGCATATTTTGCTTAACATCACATGAAGTTCGCACCTAGGTAGAAACTCATCATAATAAAATAATCAATTTGCATAAAAATCCGATCTCTATTCATCAGCAACTGTCTTACTAGCATCTTTCTTACCGCTGGTATTACACATTTATCCTCTAAATTAAACGTTTCGTGGTCGCTCGCTAAAATGATTTCCTGTTTTTTACTCAGCCCTATTTGGTGACTTAATGCATCTATTAATACTAAGTTTCAGTCTCGACAGACGGTTTTACGTTAGCGGAACGACCCGTATTTATAGCCGGCCAAGGACTGTCACTCCAGCAGCATACCCCACGCATGTGAGGGAAATGTTCATCTTGCTACAACAACAACAACCTAGTTTCAGTCCATGGATCATCTTACCATTGAGATGTTAAGGCGGCAACAAGTCAATCGGGAAGACAAGACAATTAGGCAAAATTGAGTTTGAAACAACAATTAGATTGAGCTCAGTGAAAAATACTGTTTACCACTATGAAAATAAAGCAATCTGTGCCATAGTGAAATCAGGAAAAGTACTTATGGAGTATTAATTGAGGCTGTGGAATACTCAGGCAGGCCGATTAAAGTCACGTCCCAAGACTTGTTGAAAAAGTCGATAAACTTGTTCTCGAGAATATGCGATTGTAAAGGAGAAGCAATTGCAGAAGCAGTTGGAGAATCAGTGGTGATTATTTTGATGATCCGTCTCTGATAATCATCTAGGTACGTCTGTATTTCAACGCACGATGGGAGCTGCAAATGTGCACACCCCTTCAGAAGCGATTTATTTTATATCTAACTTGGAAAACAGTATTAGTTGTTGGGCTGTTGTATAGATGGCCAGGCACCTTAATGTACGATTACGTGCGCATCTGGTGCACATACCGATTGACCTCCTTTTTTCTCGCACATTCACCCACATTTCGCTTATCCTTCTGCGGTCATTTTATTGTTCAGCATTTAGAGGCTGCTGTGATGGTTTGAACACTTTCACATACACATGCATGCATGTACATGAATTGTATATGGCATGGCAGTCACGTGCTAGGCGCTAATGCTGCCATGTACGCTTGTATGACTACCTCCCCTAATCAATAATTATCAACTGACTTGGAAGTTTATGCGGATGGCCATACTGGCTACAGCGGCCAAGTGATTCAGTATCGACTATACTCGGCTATGGCGTTTTAATCACGTCTCCAGTCAACGGCCAGGGCCAACACCTTCACTTTGTTTACAAACAAACAAAAAAAACAAAAAAAAACGAATATATTAATATGCACAGACAACCATATACACATAGGTACATAGATATGCGCATATAAACAATTATACTATATAGGTATGCATTTTTTTCTTTCGTTAGCTAGCTAGAATGTGTGGCAATAGCATTCTGACGTTAGCACTTTTTGTTTATTTGATTTTTCTAGTCATATGCTGCATACTTCAGCACATCTTTTTTTTTTGTTTTTGCCAATTTTGCCTCTAAACTCTTGTTTTGAAAAACAAAACAAACAAAAAAAATTCATTGAATAAATTGATAAAGTTTTATCTCTCTGTTTTGTCTACTTCTATTACGTAGATACTTTATTTTTTTAATAAGCCTGCATTTATTTTACTTCCATTACTTTTCGCTGTTTTCTCTGTTTATTGTGTTATTTTTTTCACATTGCTTCTTTTGTCTTCGTTATTATTGTACCTTCCATGAGGTCTTTGTAGTCATCAGCTTGTATGGAGAAATTCCTTACGTGCGCTTTGCAATCATACTACGCGAAAATCCCATTGCATTCATTCCCACAAATGTGGCGAGTAATTTTTTATAAACAGTGTTCGTAAATAAAAAGTTCTTCTTTTTTATCTGCGCTTTACTCACGTGGGCAACTTACCGGATGACATGACGAGCGATTATTTTTCTAGAAATATTTGTGTGAATTTGCGTAATAAGCTCATGTGTTTTGATGGGAAAGTGTCTGGCATGACTGGTGGCTAAAATGAATGACGGTAATTTGTAGAAAGAGCAAAGTTCAGATGTATCGTATTATAGGTGATTTCTGCATTCGAATTTCATCGAATTGAAATGACGCACGAAAGTGGAAGGAATGGTATCAGCATGTACAGATATTGACAGACCAACGACTGGTAAAATATCAATGATAGAAAAGTCAACAGCTTCATGACGCTCTGGTCGACCTCCAAAGAGATGGCGAGAATGTTGAACTTCAAGCTCAACCGATGCGTGATTTTAATATAGTGTAGACAGAATTTAATTCTAAAATAAAGATTATGTGGAAGAAGAAATTACGCACAAATGATTGGCAGTTAAAATAATTCATCGCCCGCAAAAAAACGATAGTGCCAAAACACTTTGAACTGTTTTGAATAATTTTTTTTTTTCATAAATTTTTTTTTTTGTAAATATAGTTCATTCTATAACAAGAACCATATTAATCCAAGTTTGAAGCTTTGTACAAGATTTTTAAAAATTCTACAATTCTTAATCGATTTTTTTTTTAATTTTAATCGGAATTCAATTAAATTCTCAATTCTTTAACCTATTAAATATTATTGTAAAAAAGTGTACTTTTAGAGTGGCTCAAAACTCCTGATGAATTGTGAGAATTTTTTTACTCGACACTGTTGTGCATTTTAACGAACGCCCGAAATTTTGTTATGTGCAGAAAATGCGCAAAATCGGCAGACAAAAAAGTTATAAAAAGCAACATTAAGCTTTTTCTTACTTTATCATCTTTTCTAATAGCGCTACGCGTCCATTTCATGGTAGAAATAATAAGATGATATTTATTCAATTTGGTGCTCATTTTCGAAGAATTTGAGTCTTATGAAAACCAGACGTCTGAGGGTCATATCCGATTTTTCTTTATGGTTTGGTCCACCCGATACGCTACCACTATCAACAAGCTCTTTGATGGTCAATCAATGATGTGTGAGTACCAAATCTTTGATTATTGAGAAGTTTTTTTACTCGGTTGATTTGTTTTGCCAATTGAAAACCGCATTTTTGCAACATTTCTGCCTTTTAGGACTTTTGCGTAGCACTTGCAATGTTTTTGCAGCAAAAATTTCTCTACGCAAGGAGAAACTAAATGTAAGTTACAGCTAAATAATCTAAAATTAATTTGGAAATCGTCTAATCCATTTTTTTACTCTGCACAAAACGCAATAGTAACAACGAAACCGATAGAGATAAAGTCATGCATTTTGGTACACGTGCGGAGCGTTCAATGTATTATCGATATTGTTATGAAAATTAACTTTAATCAAATTAAATATATTTTTATTTTTCAATTTATTCACCCATAACTTTCATGATCTTGTTCTAGTTTTCTAGTTTTCCAATGCCATATAAAAAATATATTTCCTCCTAGTCTGAAAAATGTGCCGCTATGCAGAACACTGTGACCTTTATCTTTATGGCTGATGAAGGGACTTAAATTTGTCTTCTGCTTCTACATATATAGACTCTTCCTTACCTTCAGGGTCATATTAATGAATCCCTGTCTCATTTCCAGTAGCAAGACGGTCGAAAATAATCGTTGAGATTTCCCAACAGAGTTCCAAAAACTCTACGCACGACTCCCCTTGCACTTGTATTTGAGGTGCCGTGATCATTCACTTTTGAGTATTCACTTTTGAGTTATTAAGATGATCATTAAGAATCGTGTGCATGATAACAACGGATAGGTAAGCCTTCTCTGCTAATAATTTAACCTTTATTCGGGAATTCTGTAGTACAAGTTTCTCAATTTTTTTTCAGATTTGCTTCTGCAGCGGTAGTAAAGGGCCGTCTGAGCGAGGATCATCTCTGTACTCTCCCTGGCATTTTTAAGTTCACTTGTCCACTTCTAAATTGTAGCTGATGAATATACAAATCGCAACCAATCTCGTGAACCATTTCTCCGAGAATGGGTTTTTGACTTTTCCTCGTTTTGTAAGGCATTTAATCACCGCGCGTTATTCGATTTTC